>WURT03221633.1:4159-28807 GCA_009936505.3 Holothuria glaberrima | reverse complement strand
AGATGGTAATATCCAGTAAATTATAAAAAGGTAAGGTTTGGAACAATTATCCAAATTGTGTGATATTTAGGGTGAACAAAAAGAGGGTACTTCAAAAGGTGGGGAAGAAAGTGTGCTCTTAACCCATGCTATTTGGACTGCGATTAAAGTAACCTATCCATGCCCTTTGTCATGACCACTTACATACATGTGGCAATATCCTTCTAGCCACTTGTCAGCATTTCCCAATATTTCATCTTAAAAGAAGCTTTTTCTGTGTCTTTTGACAGACTTAGAAGACTCGTATGAATTAGAAAAGTGTCAAGCTTTATGAAAGGGTTGCATGTATAATACTTTACATGATTTGCACGACCCTCTTTACTTCTAAAAAACCCGACATGTACTTATAATTAAAATTTGAGGTCTACATTTAGAGGCGCTCCTAGAGTAGTTAGTATTCCGGTTGGGTCCCTTTCAATCGGTTTCAAAAGCCTCCTAGGGAGAGACTTAAGGGAAGTGTCCCTTACCCTTTGAGAAATGTTTGATAAAACTTATTTTTTGGCTGGGTCTAAAAGGAAAATTGTAACGTGGTGTGCAGGCAAGCTAGATTTCTCAAGATTTTTGACAGACGATGCGCATAGAAATTTTCACTACTCGTAGTGAAAGTTTCCAACTGTGTCTATCGTCTTAATTTGGACTGTTCTGAAAGTGATATCCGCGGCAAACAGCCCCTCGGCTCTTGTTATTTTGCCATTTATAGTGTTCATTTTCACTGACTCCGACACGACCTGCCTTTCAGACCATCGAAGGTTGAATAAATGTACAAGTTATATCCATAAATTCATGAAACTTACTCCAAATACGATTACTCAATTGTACATAATTATCTTATCACGTCTCCAACAAGATCAGCCGTCACAATTCTCAGTAGCGAAGTAAAAATGTTTGTCCCGCTCAGAGTTAATAAGTGTTATAGCCAAATTATCATACTCTGTACAACTTGTAAGACCGGAGACTTGGTCACATGAAAATTACATTTACTTTAACCTTCATTGGAAATTGATTATTCAATAAAGAGCGTTGCTGGCACCAAGTTCAACAATTCACTAAATAAGAAAAACCCGCAACAGAATGTTAACTTTGCTTTGTCTTTAAAACATGGTTCTTTCAAAATTAATCAAGGTAGGAATCCTTGGCATTTAAAATCTTGTTGATTTCGATGCAAGAGGTGAAAACCAGTTTGTGGAATTCTTGTTACAAGACTAAAAATCTAATAACTGACAAAGAGTTAAGTCTGGTGAAACACCTTTTGAATGCGAACTACGATGTAAACCCATTGAATAGCACGGAGAGTTTGTAAAATCTTCAACGGTGGTTAGAATTGCCCTGTGGCAGGTTTGGTCAACGAACTGACGAACGACATATTTTAACCGACTACACAGACCCCTGTGAAGAATTGCTAGAATTAGTAGCACAGCCAGGGAGAATATGCAGGGGGACAAGTGGTGAAAGGGAGATTTTACCGCAAAAATATTTACAAATGCGCAGCCAACCCGGATAGTCCATCACTACTAAGTCACACCGATTTTCCCCAGTTTGACGTTTGTAAGTTGTACAAGGAAAATAATATGAAAATGAATTTGATCTAGCGCCAATCTAGGAATTCACAAAAGAGCAGATCACTTTGTTAGAGTAAAGCTGAATCTTCCAGCTCCGAACGTGAGACGCCCTTGCGGTGGGTGTAGGGGTCTTCCTGGGGAAATTGTTGTTGGATGCAACTTTCTAACATCTGGCAATTAAGATAAGTCCATGAAGACACATACTTATGGAAACATCAGTGCAATGTTAGTATTTTCGGAATAGAAAAGTTAGTAACGGTTATGCATCCCTTAAAATTGCCAGCACAGGGGTGTGGGTCCTCCCTAAGAGAGTTGTTAAAATATTAAAGTCTGCTAGATTCAATATACTAGCATTTAATAATCACGACAAGTAAACGGTAATTTACTCATAGCAAAAGATCCACGTTAAGACTTCTGGATATTACCTCTTACCTGCTTACATTTGGTGTGTAAAATATATAAGATCTACTGTTGTACGAGTTTGAATTTTACGATCACAGGGGTCCGTGCCCGTTTAAACTTAATTAGGACCATATTTGGAAAAAAATCTTTCTTGCCATATGGTTTAAGTCTTACCATTAGAGGAAAAATGATACATGGGTTAGCGCAAAATGCACAGGAATTGTCACTTTCAAACCAATTCTGAATAATTAAAATCCAAAATTAGATGGTAAACACATACAAGATACCTTTCGAGAGATAACGTGGAGTATGCCTATACCGTCAACGCTGGTGAAGTAAATGTACCGAAGAAATCAGAGGAAGTACCGTCAAGCCCCCTGAGGACTACAAGTGAGGGGCAATTTCCCCTGCCCCCCCCCCCTTCTTGGCTGCGCTACTGGCTAGCATCCCCTAACACATTTATGTAGCGCATATAATGGGACTAAAGAGGTGGGTATCGGAAATAACACGTCCCTTGTTGTACGACCGCAATAGGAAAAATGATGTGATGAATTTATTTTGGGGTCTCCAGTACTGACAAATATGAACACTTAATGTCCAAAAAATATGACTCGTTGATGTAAAACCTCATAATGAAGAATTGTGTAGAAATTCTATAAATGGACAGATTATGACACCTTTTATGTCGTCAAAGAAACATTAGGCCTACCTTTATTTTTCTGATGTCATGACTTTTATTTCTGTCGTCCTAAAATCAAATTATTCTTCGGAAAATAAAGGAAATTAAAAAGCGGAGAGGGGAAACCTACCGGTACTTTATTTAAAATTGGTAAAAGCAAAGGGCAGCTGCAAACATTTGATACACTGAACGAAACATGTGGTTAGAACATTGAAACATGATGCGACGTTAAAGTAATGAAATGTCTTTTCTCCTTAAGACTTGATTAAAACCTGGAGACAGGGAAAGATGCAGAAACAATTCACTTTAGGGCTTTAGTTTCTGCCTACCAAATTTCTCTCTTTCATCTCTTGTCATTTATATCAAATTCTTCCGCTACTTCCACCAAATCAGATACTGAGACCTGCAAATGTTATCAAATAAAAGGATTTGCAACTGTCTCACTCGTGTCTCCTTTCTCCTGCGAGATTTCAAGAGAAATGGACCACATAATAATCTCATCAATAAAACCTTAACACTACGTCAAATTGTTAAAGTAAAATATTCAAAAACGTCTCTTATCATTGAGCACCGACTTTGATGAAAACCGGTTCGACAGATAAAAGGGGATGAAGTAGAGCATCCTGTGACGATCGACTTTTCTTCTCCATTTTGAAACACTGGGATTGATCCACACGAAGCTTGTTTTCTGCTTGACATTGATTAGGTTGAGCACTTGGCTTGTAAATTTAGAACATTTCATTGGATACGTAATAGATTTGACCATTTTCAGTCAAAGTTTTCAACCACCTAAATTTCCATTAGCCTTGTTCGCTAACAGTCTAACTAAATTAAGTACTGAACTAAAACCTCGAGGGATAATCTCGGACACAGAGACGGTCATCATTTTAGTGTGGCTTTGACAGGTTTAACACATAAAAGTGTAACCTGAGGTGAAAAAGGCAATTGCCGGCACCTCATGTTTGCAAAAGTGACCTTCGTAAATGATTATCCAATTCTGTTGGTATCAGGTGGTTTTGCTTTGCGTCCCATCCATTTTGTCTTTCTACCAAATCTTCATAGGTGTCTCATTATTCAAATGTCTTGTGATCTATAGTTTGTTCAACTGGGCTATTGGTAGAGTTTATCATTGTCTACGTGTATACCTTTGTTCTAGAATCTATAAAGTAATTTAAGGGAGATTTTACTGGAAGTTTTGTTTCACTCTTGTTAGGGGTAATTCCCAAGCATTTTATACAGTTCTGATTCATGCAATGAGTAAACATCTTAATTCATCCGCTCAGTCAAAAATGAGGTTTGCGGAAGTATGCTTTCGCCCCTCCCTCAATTCAAGGACAAAAAACTCTTATTTGTTTCCTCAGTAATAATGTCAAAACTTTGCAATGATTTTCCTTACACAGTTTGTTCAAATATTGCACCAAACTTCATCTAAGGACCCCCAAATATTAAAAAATTTTCCAAAGGAAGGAATAAAGGAAAATTAAGAATTTCATGATTTCATGAGTTTCATATTTTGACACCAGCATATTCGTTTGGAAAGAATAGGACGACCAGAATTTTGTCTACCCTATCCACATACATTGCATACTGGGTTTACAGTTTGCCTGGATATTTGGAGTGTAACATCAGCTTTGAAGGTTGACGATATGATGGAAAAATTTTTTCAATCACAAAATATTAGTGCAATTACCTTCCATTGTTTCGTAACGGCGGATCATTTAAATATTTAAATACGCTGTGATGCACGTTCGAAGTACCACACATCAGGGGTTATCACATTTGAGTATTAGTGACATTAATAGCCTTGGAAGTATATCATAAATCCTCATCAGGGAATAATCACTGAAGCACATACTTCCTGCAGCTGGACAACACGATGCTAAAATCAATAAAAGAGGGCGACAAAATGCTCACTCTTTGCTTGTGTTTTCTTCGGCGGCGCTCCGGGCCATTACCTCATGGTCAACGTCAAGGACGTTACTGACGCAACGCATTACGTCTTTGGCAATCTGCAGAAAGGTAAAAAGTGCGAAGAACTTAACGAATACATATAGTCAGAGTTAAACCCAACCAGACTTCTTGGCAGTAGACCTACTATAGAAAAATTTGATCATTTCATTTGAATTTTGAGCGAATCTGCCATGTGTTATTACAATAATTTGATCATATTGTCAAACTTCAGGGGCAGAGGGACTCCAGAGGGTCATACGTGGATAAGAATTAGATGTAGAATGAACAATTTACATTTTCCACAAAATTTGAAGGTAACAGCTCCCTGTGGGAAATTGGATGAAGAAATTTGTTGTAGTTGGTCTTCTGCGTATGACATTGTTTCTACAGCTTTCAAACATTTTGGCCCGAAACCTTTAGCAGAGCTCATCCATAAGGATATTATCTTATCCTTGCATGCCGTTATTAGGTTTGAAATAGCACTTTTTATCGTGAACATTTCGAGACAAAGATCTGAATCATTTTGAAGAATCGGAGTGAAGGATAAGGTACACTATTATTCTTTAAGATATAAGCTAATGAAAATTAATGATGAAAATAATGACAGCTTTCACGTAAATATTAAATCACAAAAGGGATTTCAAAGAGGCCGTAAAACTTAAAACTTTTTGTCCTCGCGTGTTCAGATCCCAATCACATAATTAGCAGCAGAGCTTCGTGTGAAAAGCGATGGACGGGGAAAAGGCCCTTCATGACATACTTACTATGTAAAAAAGTGGAAGTCTTAAGGATCATCTCCTAAAAGTAATGTATATATATCCCCCTTATCCTCCCCGAGATTTCCACCAATGCAAACTAGAGAAAATTCGTCAAAAGGTTTCATCTGAAACTTGGAACTTCAATATCGTTTACTAATCTTTTCACAACACAGTGCAATGGACTCAAAGCAAGCGGCTTTCAGACTGAGTGTGCATTCACAGCATGGTTTAAAGATTAAAAATGCCCAATTAGCAGGTTGTTTAGAATGTAAACGTAACCCTCCCAGTAGGGAGAAAGTTTAGGGGTAGTTGTGTAAGATGCGGACAACTAAGTTGCTTCAGGCCGGTAACCAGATGGTATTAGAAGGGTCCGAGGAACACTCCCTACTCCCCACTCTCCTTCCCTCAACTCAAATCGAGCGTTCTCTTCAGGCTTATTTTTTAATATAAAGTTTCTTCAAATCTGCAAACTGCTATAACAATAAGCATCCAGGAACCCTTCATTAGAAAAAATACAGGGTAAACCCAACAGACAATACCTCATCGAGTCCCCTAAACGGCCTTTTCACTCATAAAAATATTTAAACATTACCCCAAATTTCCATTCGGAGTGTCAATCTGACCCGTACATTGAGAGATTAGTGCGACGTTAAATCCATTTTATATAGAAAATGGCAGGAATAGAGCGGTATTTCACACACAAAGCAGCTTCAGTATGAACGATAAACTAATGATGTAAAATATTTGACCATCAGGAAGTTACGACAGGGACCTGGACGTCAACACCCAAGGTAACAAATTTAAATTCGCCATTTGATAACTTTCTTCACTACTGATAGCTCAATATTCTCCACAAAAAGGTTAATTCAACATCAGGTATTTTACGGTTTTGCCATTACTTAAAGCATTTGGCATAAAGAACGCAGCGTCAGATGGAGAGATAATGCATATGCATGTCCTACATGTTGATACAAAAACTATGAATGGTTCTGAGACTCTCTTCATCGGAGTGTATTGAATCTCAGCAGAGAGATAAAACGGCAACATCGAAACAACATTTCGTTTGGAATATATGGGCTTCTTCTTACGACACTTTTTATGACTACATTGAGTCACGGCAAGGTTACAGACTTTCCTTACCGACAGATTCGAGAAAGAATACTCGACTACCGCTGAAAGCAGTTCCACGGCAGACTGTAGCTCATCCTCCTTCATGTCAGAGGCATCTTCTGTATTTGTAGCCAGTTGTGACGTAAAATTTCTCGCGACGTCGGGGTTTAGTTCGGTCTGTGAAGGAAACGACATAAAATGGATTTCTTGAGAGAGATCTGTCGTCCATTAGCACGCCGATGATGCATCGCATCTTGAGCTGAGAATGACATCGGAAACCGATGCTTACATTAGTTACAGATAATAACTTGTGACATTTAACAGAGAACTTGCAGCTCTCAAAACCCGTAAAAGTCAGCTAAGGCTATCAAACCATGAAGCTAAAGCATTGGTCTCAATTCTGCAAACCCTTTTTACAAATCCTTACAAATAAGTCGCTGGCCTCCCCCATGTAGAAAATCGATTGTTCCAAAAACTTACTGCTGTGTGAAAATGCAAAACACGCTCTGATTCGCCTATGATATTTACTTGTCGACGTTTGAAAGACGACAGAAGTACTGCTCCAAGAAATGAATGATTCGTTCAGCAAAAAAAAAACTTTGGCTGTTAGGATATACTTTCCCTTTAACTTGGGTCTTAAAGACGAAGTTGAACATTTATAGGTGTAGTTATAGGAATTACAGATACGTATGTGCTCATTTGTATCGTAAAATACACTCAGATTCAGTTACGCTTTACCTAATATGTAGATCTATCTTCAGAAGAGTGCTGTTGTTGTGTTGATTTATATAACTGATTACAAGTAGCTTTGGACGATTTGCTTACTTTTTCGCTTTTGACTAAAGATTGTAGCATCTAACTTTGTAATGTCCCAATCCAAGCAACTGCACAAAAAACATCTGCCATACAACAGATATACCGTCAGCCTGGGCCTAGTGTTAACAGCTGATAAAGAGTGCAGCGTCATCACCATATGAGCTTTTCGCCGGTGGTCATGACACACTCGACATTACATTTTGGGAAGTTTTAACTAAAGAACTATCAAATGTCTACACATTCAACATACAACAGCAATACGGTTAGCCTGGACTAGTGTTCACAGTTGATGAAGAGAGGTTGGGTCGGATAAGTGTTTCCGTCTGGCTATGTGAGACTCCAATTGCACTGTAAAAACCTTGAGTCGATTTGACCCCAAACATCGATCACGAGAGAATCAATCAAATAATGACCCAAATTAGGCTTCAAATTGGATTAAACTTTGTCGCAACATCTTGTTTAAGTTCGCTCGTACCCAAGTGCCGATAGAGTTTTGAACCATGCTGTAATCTCCCTGCTCCTACATTACCCTGACTGAAAAAAGGTTCACCACTTCACACTCATCAAATAAAATATACTAACAACTTTCCAAAAAATTATTGGGACTAATAATGACCCAAATTAAGCTTCATTTGACCCAAACGGGATTAAAATTTGACCCAACATGATGATTTATTTTTCACGTACCCAGTTGGAGTTGGATGTTTGGACCCTGCTGTAATCTCCCTGCTCCTCCATCACTCTGGCTGAAAACAGGTGTACCAATTAACACTCATTCATGCTTCCACTCTAACTAAAATAAATTCACAACTGGATTGCGTCCCGTAGTGTTTGAGCCTCGGACTTTTTAAGCATTATGGACAAGCTGGCACTGATCATTTAGCCAAGTTAATCTGATAGTGTCACACTACTTCAATTTTTTGACATTTAAATTCAGTTACGGTCGCACTTTAGTGATTTCAGCAATTATCGAGTTCCTGGAAGTGCTTCCGTTGCATGAGCAGCGTCCAAGCACTGGTCAAGCTCTTAAGTGAAAATGACATGTTGTGACTTTAAAGGGAGAATAAAGTCACCCCAATAAAGAATTGTAGACTATCCTATTTCCTGAATGGCTCTTGAGAATCGTGTGACAGTATTTTTTGACTCAATTGTAAAATTTACAAGGAGCAACTGCTTGGTTCACCTTGAATATACAATATTTTTGTCCTAAAATATCATGAAAGATACTTGGAAGAAAAATAAGAAGAAATTTGTGACATTTAGTTATTGTTTCAAAATAAGTTTGGGGCGACTGCTTATGACCTTTAAAAAGAAAAAAGTTACAAGGAGGATAGTATACAAGAGTATGGTAATACTTTAAGCAATAACTCGTTTTGCGAGGTGTCTTTTGTCACGCAATCCATGGCTCAGTCACAAACCGGAAACTTAAATTCGAAAAATTGCTTGAAATGTTGACAACTGCCGGATTTTATTACATAAACTTTGCAGAAAAGTTAGGTTAACGACAAATGAAGCTTCACTTGAGAGAGAACATGGTTGATAGTGCCTGCAAAAACCTTATAAGAATGGTCAGCTCTTATTTAATTGTATACATTTAATCCAGGTGGAAAATAAATGTTTCAGTTCATCAGCTTTTCTTGAGCGTCGTAAAAGTGAGCGTTTATTGCATTAAGACTCCTGAATCAGCTTCACCGTTAGAAATTATGCAAGCATCAAATGAATGATGAAAAGTTTTCTTTCTTAAAAAGCTTTCTTTCTTAGAAGTGTCAATTATTGGGTGTGACATGAAGTAGAAAAGATCTTGTTCGGTACCAATTATTTGGATGAGGTGTTTTCGTCTTGAAAGAGTGAACGTTGAATAAACACCAATATTACCTTGATTTTTCGAAGGTCAAGGTCAATTTATTTAAATCAGTAAGATGCATTTCAACCAAATACCCATCTTTCCCAAAATATAAAGTTATGTGTTTGTACTTTTATAGGTAGCATGCACACCAATGTGTACAAAAAGAGTATAGTGCAATATTGCAATGTTTCATATTAGTAGGGCATGCAGAGATTCCTTATGTGAACTTTCTCTTACACTTCTTTTAGTCACTCTAGTGAATAGACGATAGCCTTGTAAATTTGACAAAATACAATGCAAGCTAGTCAATAACTAGAGGGAATCGAAGGGATCAAATCCCCCCCCCCACACACACACACACACACACACATTTTCCCTACACTTTCCTACTCAGACCAACCCTTGGATACATAGTTACTTAAAGGGAAACATTGCGTTTGTTTTGCAGAAAATTTAAATTTTTTATACACCAGTGTTAAAAGACACAGAATACTAGGCAATTAAAAATAAGACAGTACGGTAGCTTTCTCTTCAAGAAATAATCACAGGAAGATATTCAGTTATTTGTTGCACTAAAATAATTTTTTCACCCAACTTTCAAAAATTCAAATGATGCAACATCCGTTACTCATGTAATGTATGATGTTTTGGGGAGGTTAACTACTGATAGAGTTTATTGGTGGAGACTGAATGGTTTAATTATGATTAAAGGTATTTTCTTTGTATGCCATGTTGGTGCATTTTAAACCTAATACTTCCCTTTAAATATTTGCAAAATTCTGCAACTGTCATCGCTTGAGCAAAGTTGATTTATCAAATATTCAGAGTTGACCTCCCCTAAGGTAACACCCTTTCTCCCGGAAGGTGTTTACATCAGACAAACTATAAGGTTTTCGTTTCTCTACCGTTTGTAGTTTCAGGCAAAATGTATGTTACGTGAATTGTAGCAGTAAAATACAATATCTTTGATCAAATATCACAAGGTTGTTTAGAGTGGTTAAGTTGTCAATCTCAAAAAGTTACCTTGTGAAGTGCGGTGAAGTTTAATGGTCAATTTTCTGCCAGAGGGGTTATTGTGCATTTGTTTCAAACATGACTGGGCATTATTGCTGTAACCAGGTGTAAACTAAGGTTAAAGAAGTTTTTACGGATAGAAAGGATACTAACGCATACTTGACTTTTAAAAACAATGGGTTCTTTTAATATGAGAAAATCATCAATTCTGAAATGTCAAGTAAGATTTAATGCTAAATAAGTATACTAGTCCCTACGGTAAAACATATAACTACAGTAGTACATAGGTTAAAACATCGTGAAGCCGACCATTTGTAACCATGTATCACATGGTCGTATCACATCTAAAAAGACTTAGTTTTGGATAAATAATGAAACCTTTTGGACATAAACTTTTAATGGTAAGTTAAATAATTGCAAAATGACAAAGATGTAAGAATTGGTATTTTGAGGCACTGTACTGAAATCCTACAACAAAATTTAAAGAAAGCATTTCTGACCTCAGAGTTCCCTGTTTTATTAGTTCAAACTTTGGACATTAGGCTGTTAACATGAAAGTGTTACCTCATTTCTAAAACCAAGGCTTTTAATAAAGGTTTTCTATTTAGGTTGTAGCTCGTTTGCATATCAGCATGACAGTAATGCATAGGCTTCATATGAGATCAAATTCCAAAGATGGACACCTTGCTTTTAACAGTTTAAAGGACACTTCTTGTCATCCCAGACAGTTGCAATTCTCCCAATTATGCAAGTTGTAGCTCCGCCCATAACTGTATAATACTCCCTCCTTGTCAGCTTGTGCAGATCTAAACATATTTTATTGCATAAGGCGATGTTCTGATGATCACGCAAGGCTATAATGTGTAATCCAAGCACTCTCTCTGCATTGTGTGGAATTTGACTAGCTATTCTGCATCTTTTGAATTTTCAAAATTTGATGTCAATCAAAGAGCAGTCACCAACTGAGAATTTTGATACCCCACACTAAAAATATACCTGGGGGTGATGAGCGCATGTCTTGAAGATCTAATGTTACGATATCATCTACAGATCTATTTTTAACAGGAACACTGATGGCGTTTGAGTAGGTACTTAAATGCAGTGAATATGACAGTAAAAAGCATACATAGTGAATAAGATATTGAAATGCTTCTTAATTTCAGTTGGCAAAACATATTTATCTGATTATGTTCAACATTTTTTCAACAATATTGAAAGGGTTTATTCAACTAAATTTCTTGGGATTTTGATCGAATACAAACTTACATGGAAGGATCACATCTCAAAGGTGTGTGGGAAAATTTCAAAAGGTATTGCCCTTCTGAATAAAGTTAAGAATGTTTTAAATACCCAGTCCTTGTACATTTTGTATTGTTCATTGTTTACACTCTATCTTACTTACTGTGTAGAGGTGTGGGGAAACACATACAAATCAAATTTAAACCCTATTTTCATTAAGCAAAAAAGAATCATTCGTATTGTCTGTAAAGCAAACTATTTAGATCACACAACCTCATTGTTTAATAGTTTAAAGACGTTGCTCTTTTTCAGTTAATTAAATTTAGAACAGCTATCTTCATGTACAAAGTTTTTAACAAACTGCTGCCATTAAATCTCCAACACTATTTCACTATATCACTAAATCGCTATAATACTAGAAATTGCGGGAATTTTCATTAAAAAAAAGTCAAAACTACAAAAAACGGCTGTGTATCTCGTACTCGGGTGTAACTGTATGGAATTCTATTGATGCAACTATAAAAAACTGTAAAACCCTGATCTTTTAAATTCAAATACAAGCAAAATTTACTTACCACTACTTATCAGTCATAATATTTCGAATTTGGGTAATTATCTCCTGTATTTATTTTTTCTATTTTACTTTATTCATCATGTGTAACGTATATTAGCCGGAGGAAAACGCTTATAAGTTTCTTACTTCCTTTTCCTCCCTTTCTGGTACTCTTCTTGTTCTGGTGAATCCTTTGTGATGTACTGTTTATGTATGTACTGGAAATAAACTGTTGTCATTGTCATTGTTATTTTCTGCATCAATGCATTATCATTACGCATGTCATACTTAATCTTTCCCCACTGGAGGGCGAGCCCAGCGTAAACGTTGTATTTCCTTCTTTCAAAGGGGTCAAGTTCTCTTTCAAAGCTTATTTTAGTCCATCCTCCAATTTTAACAACTGTTAAGTTACTACCGTTGAGCAATTGTACTGCTGAAAGCTAATGTCGTAGACTCCTACCACTTAAGGTAACCCTTTCCTAGCAGTTCACTTTATATTCTCTTGGCACGGGCGTACGATTACCAGGAATTTTCAACAGAGGGGCCCAAACTTTGATTGATCGCAGTCTTAGGGAGGGGTTTAAGGGGAGGAGAACACCCCCTGGAAAATTTTTGCTTTTGGAAGAGGGCTGAGATGCAAGATGGTGCTATATTTGACACATTTTGAAGCATTTTTTTCTTTTCCTCAACTTTTTCTCACGCATGACGACCAATAGGGGCGCCTGTTGCGCCCCCTGGTGCGTCCCTGGATGCACCACTGCTTGGACGTTTACAATCGCAATATGTTACCTCAGCTCTGTTGCGCAACAATAATCTACATTTCATTGGACTATACATTTCATTGATAGATCAGAGTGCCTTACATTCACATACATTTGGAGGCACAGTTTGAATTTGTTTGTCTTGGTGTTGACCAAGGGTGAACTAGAGGTTTGAGATATTGCGTTGAAGGTACTGATGTTCCTGGGGAAGACATTTCAATTTTTTGAAATGATTTTGTAAATATTGTCTGCAGCAATGCAAAAGGCAAGTTAAAATAAATTACTCTAATCCAGCGACATCTTTTCTCATCCAATCTTCACAACTTGTTGACAGTTTCTCCAGAAACCCAAGTAACCCCAACCTCCAAAACCTTAGCCCAATACTATATTTTAATTTCCACAATATTTCTGCAAACATCAAGGTCCATGCTCAACACTTTCTCTTCCGGTCTCCTGGCCAAAATATGGGGGACGGGGACGGGCATTTAACTCTTCTAACCTTTTTTTAAAAAAGAGCAGTTAGCTGTTTTTTTACAGCTCCCCGGAAGTAGATACATATTCACACTCTCTCAAATGGTTTCGGTTTCTTAGGATCGTTTCTAGAAAATGTTGATATACGCGCTCTTTATGTTGGCTGTAGGACTTCTTACAGAGAATAACTGATCCCTTTAGCCAGTATTGAACAAAGCCACGCAATCGGCATTTAATAGTAGAGAGGGGGAAAGAGGTTGCATAACAAGTAGAAGTGAGGGGTGCAAACGTGTGTGCACATTGCTCCTGTAGAGTGTATACCTTTGCACAGGAGCAGACTGGGGATCAGTGGGGCATAGACCTCGACTGGGGGCAATTGCCCCGAAACCCCCTTCCTTGATAACGCCACTAAACTACGTAAGACAAATCTATGGTGTAATGCAGGCTGAGAAGTTTTAAAATACCATCAACTCTGCCCATTTGTAAAACCAAATATCAACATTACGATTCTGACTTTCCGCTAGGGCTGACTAGGGTGAATGAAACCTTGCGAACCTTACCAAATCTTGCCTAATGAACCGTTCCAATTGCATGCTGCCAGGCAGCCATGCATCTTTAAACTACATATTCTTCTAAACAAACAGTAGTATTGAAAATGTAATTTCTGACAGTCTTATCAATGTTCAATAACAGTTTGCCATAAGAAGAACATGAACTGTATCCAAGTCAAGAAGGGAGATAAGGGTTGGCTTACTTTACCAGATATCGTTGAAGCTTGATAAAGTCTGGATTTTACACCACACATAAATCTATGACAACCTTGAGCCTGGATTATGCATTAACTATGCATACTAACAGACAGAGAACATCGATTTGTAAGGTTAAAATAATACTAAATGTATTGCATGAAGCGTCTTTGATACCAACATTAGAGACAAGTGTATTTCAAAGACAATACTACAAATTGGATAAGGGAAAAGAGGGAATTGAAGGTTATTCATTATGAAGAACAAAAAGCATTAGTCGTGCATTTTAAATTTGTCGTTTTTAATGCACCGATTGGATATATACAGGTTTAAAGGCAGACACCAACCACCCAAATATACGTTTAAGATTTAGAAGACAGAAATTACAACCTTTGATGGGTATATTCAATTATGGCCTTCGAATGTAAGCCACTCGAAATTGTCAATGATTTGTGAGGATCACATACTGAGATATGCTGAATGCAGTTAGTTTTTAAAGTGGCTGAGAGTTCACTTGAAAGGATTTCAACTGACAGAATGAGAAAAATGAGGATGCAATGTAAACTTTTTCCCCATGCAAGGCAACCTTTTCAATGTCCCCATATGTCCAGCACTTTGTAATCGATCAGTTTACTTGGTCGGTGATGTCCATTGTGCAGTTACAGAAAGATTATTTTTCAGTTATTTCTTATGTGTTATAGTACTTTTTACTTTCTACCCCTCGAGATGTTTTGGGGCCGAGTTTCTGGAAAATTTTGATATAAAAACTAATTTTGGACATGCAGAATTCTTTACTACAAAATTATTGTGGCATGCCATCATAGAACTGGCATTGGAATTTTTTTTATACAAACCACATGCATGTACAAACCAAAAATACTGATGAAATTAAAAAGAGGGTTGACTCATACATCCCCATGTTGGATGGGCAAATCTAGATCAGAGAATGAGAAATTTCCCCTCCGTTCCGTCAAGAAAATCTACTATTTCGCATTATTTACTAGTGCTTTCATGTACTGACATTTCACTTTGGAGTTTGGGTTAGTGTAGCCCCCTGACACCAACCCTCAGAAAAATGATGGATTCGCCATTGTCATTAGTGACATGATAGGTCTCACTGCAAATTAGGAACTTTGGTAAATTCCTGATGTCTAAATCCTTGAAGTTTTTAGTATTGTTCAAATTGCGTAAAGTTAGTTTCTTGTTCCAACCATCGTGGTTGACGTCGTCACCAAAATCATCTTTTATAAGTTATAATTAAAATGAAACGGAATGGAATGAGTTATTGTAATAACTAATTTACATGGTTACTGTGTAGCAGCTTACGGAAACTAGTCGACACGGGTTTCTTTTAACTAAGAAAGGATCGAAAACCTCAAAAGATGTTTGACAATTATATCTACCATCTTAGACCTATAGCCAAGGGAGGGGGGCAAGAGGGGAGAAACCCTCTGAATTTTTTCTCCCCAGAAAGTTCCAAGTTGCCTTTGACTTAATACATTTTTACACATTTGGCCCCCCGAAAAATTTTTCACCCCCGTTGGAGCCATTTCGCCCCCCCCCCTTCAGTAACTTGTATGGCTACGGGCCTATACCACCTACGAAACAGGGTTCATGTTTACAAGAGTTTACTGATCCGAATATCTGAGTGGCAACCGAATTATCATAACTGTGTTGGTCAAACCTCCTTGTTATTTTTAACAACTGATAGATAAATTTATTTCCTTGCACATCTTCTACTAAGCAAGTTTGCAGATCGTGAAATGAGAGTGATTCTTTTAATACGTTTTTATTTGTTTCTTGGTTTTTGTAAAGTCAGACATTTTTGTTTCTGAAACTCGAATTTGTTCATTACTCACCAAACGTTGCAACACAAAAATGGCATTTGACAGGAGAAACACCTGAAACTTTAGTTTATGCTAATCCTACTAGATTTACTATGTGAGTGTTGTGTTTGTGTAAATTTACGGTGTTTTAAAGCCTTCGATTTTCATTTGACCAAGAACCGGCCTTACTCGGACCTCGTACAAGAAGTTTTTTTCATAAGTTTCGAGGACATTAACAAGGTATGATTCCTTAAGTTTCGAAGACGAAACCAAGGTATGATTCCTGTATACAACAGAACAAAGAAGGAATACGACGCTGAGCAGAGAGCTGTTACGGAAGGAGATAAAGCACCTCACCAATGTCATCTATCAGACAACATGTATTGAGAGTACTTTAATCTTTTTTATGGGAAGAGACTTTGATTGGCAGGTCTTTGTGTTCCTTTTCTAACTACGTTTGACTAAACACTCCTAATGAGAGTTTGATCCTTTCATACTAACGTAATCAAAGACCTCAGAGTGGCAATGGTTTGAAGTCATTTGCAATGCCGACAAGTGTGAAACATTCCTCAGTCTTTAGTCTAAACAAATGGTAATGCACTTTTTAGTAGTCAGATTCCTTTACTATTCTAATTTCTTTCATTAGTTAGTAACATCTCTTTTCAGCAATGAATATGAAGATAAAGTCTAACTTTTGCATATGAACTTTGAAAAGATTCCGGATTGTTCCTGAAACAGCGAAATATGTGACCACGCTCTATAACTTAATTGAAGCTCTGCTGCACCCATCAAAACAGTGAGCACTAGCGTTCAATAATAGGATAAGTTTTGTTTTCTTTGACGACAGGCAATATTATAGCAATGGGTGAAATCATGCCAACAAGTGGTTGGGATCTAGCAGACGACACGACCTATTGTCGTCATTCCCTAATCCCTTTTAAGTGGTGTAAATTTTTCAAGAGCAAAACAATTAGGAGCTTATTGTCGGCAAGCCTGGTAGTTTTAAAGGAGAGGCAATTGTTTATCTCCTTCCGTAACAGCTCCCTGAGCTTAGGAGCAAGGTTTACACAACGGCTCGCCAGCTAAAATTCTAGATTTGTTCGTTGTTTGATCCACGAAATACATGGGCTGTTTAAAGAGAAAATGCAGTCACCCCAATTTGGATTAGTATAGTAGTCTCCCCTATGTAATGAATGGCTCTTGAGAATCATTTTTCTCTCTAAATTTAGACCAGAAGTAACTCCATGGTTTACCTTGAATATGAAATATTTTAAGTCCTGTTATATCATTTAAGATATTTGGAAGAGAAATTTGTGAGAGAAATTTGTGAGATTTAGTGGTTGTTTTAAAATAAGTTTTGGGCGACTGCTCAGTTATGCCCTTAACTTTTTACTTCGTCATGTCATGAATTCGGTCCTTTTTGATGCGATACTTTATCAGTGATCGTCTAAAATTTGCGATGGTTCTAGGCGTCCGGAGGAACGTTTGCCCGTGGATGTTATCAGTATATGTTTGACCTACTTACTCAATCAATATATGATCTTCGAAAGTTGTTCGAACCGTAGCAGTTGAGCCTTGAGCTATTGTGTGTCCACCAAAAACCAATTAGTGTATTTGATTAATTCGGTAGGAATACGACTTAACATCGATTTGTTAATTCCTGTTATTGATACAGCTCTACTTCGCTGACGAGAGAGCTAAGGAGAAGCACTCGGTAGTACACATAAAGGTTCTAAGTCAATAGGTACGGTCACAGAAGATCCTTTGTTTAATTAACAAACTTGAGGGAGCTTAGAATTCACTTTTGAAGATTTATAGATTAAACATCTGACATAGTCTGCCATGTAAAAAATTAATACGACGAAATTCGAAATTTTTTTCGGCTAGTTTAAATTAAAATTATGTTTTCTTTATATTCCTCCCCTCCTCTTTTCTTCCTTCTCCCGATGAACAGTTTCATGATGAAAACACTGATAAATGGAACAGCTTTTCTTTTCTACTTACATCCATAATCAAATGAACATATGTTACTGTCTTTTCCCCTTAAAATAGATGTAGATAGAATAAGCTCCTAGATATGTCTTACCGTAGGCTAATTTAACAAACTGAGTCAAAATCCGTCACTGAAAACTTCCGGTCCGGATTTGAACTTGTAAATGGGAGCATGTGGTTAGTTTTGAACCGAACTAGTCAAATATTTAATCCATTCTGGGTTAAGTGTCCATTTGATCCATTTTCGTTTCAATTTGAACCGGACTTTTTTGAAGTGTATCAATTTAAAATTAACATAAATACTAACGATAATCCGGTTACTAGCATCAACACTTTATAAACCTTATGCATATGATGTCACAGAGCAGAAAGTCTTCCCTTTTTAATGAGATAAGCGCGTATCATTGCCAGAAAACCGACGAATGCAGATAGCCAACTTGTCAACTAATCGTATACGTGTAAGTCTACTATTCGCGCGGGCGAAATCACGCCGTTCGTGCTTCATTGTTTTTTTTTTCAAACTGACGTCGCGTGACGTCAATGCCAAAGGTTTATTGCCAACGCTAAATCATGGCTGAATCCTACAACTATACTCAAGTGTAGCCAGGGGCCGTATATACATGAATTCGCAAGGGGTGTGAACTATTTTAGGACCAACTACATTTCTTGGTGACCGACTCCCATTGACATAGTTGTACGATCCGAATGTAATGGATAATTACAATTTACAGGACGGCAGTAATAATCATAGGCGTACGGGACTCTTCCAATTGGGGGACCAGAAAAGTTTTTGCCCGAATCTCGAAAAGTTGCCCGAAACACTACATACAAGCGCACAAAAATTTTTGCACATTTTTCGGGCATTCGATCAAAAGTTCGGGAACTCTTATCTGCCGGAATTTCAATTTGAGTAAGGTATCAAATGCTGTTCATGTCTGGTCTACTGTTACCAGGGAGTTGTTACAAAGGCATATTGAACGGGATTTAAAACCGTCTTTTTGACGCTCAGAGACCGACTTTTGATTCTCACGGGGATGTCACATCCCCACACCCCCATATTTACGCCCTTGGGTGCAGCAACCACAGGAGTTAGTGTAGAGTAGAAGCCACACAGGTCACCCAAGCTTCCCCTCACATTTTTTATAAGTAGGATATTATTTTACTGACATTTTCAAATATGACACCATTTTGATATCATTTGATGGTTACAGAAACCACCTCCCGAATAGGGAAACTTATGCATCACAAAGTGTATAGGTTTGCTAACCTAGCATGGACAAGATTTAGCAAGAACGAAGACAACCCAAAACTCCTTGTGTTTTTCTCAAAAACGGCATGGTGAACCACCGATAAGGGCGTAGCTTTTCGGAAGCTACGACAGTATACCTACTAAATATGCATTTAATTCCATTACATTAGACCGATAGACTTTGCAATTAAGGTTCCAAAAACTATTCGCCATTATAAATATATACAGAGAACACCTGGAATTATTTTAGGCCAAAAGGTGGCGCCCTTAAGTCTTTTCCATTAGTATTTAATGAAAGACAAAACAATGCCTTACGTCATCCAATTTGCATATTTAAAACACAGTATTACGTCACTTATTTGCATATTTGCGTACATAATGTAATTAATTTACGTAAATAAAATGTTTTTATTTTTCAAATCGCCCATCTTTTTTCTTTCCAATGATATTTAGGTTCTCACAGAGAATATTCGTAAAATAAAAATTCTTGAAAATATTCCTAGTTTGCTACACTGAACAAGCCTAATGACTTAAGTAACTTTTCTTACGATCGCCGTAAAACCTAATTCTCCCAAAAATAAGGAATCTCCTGAACTGCCAAACATTAATACTTAGCTGACTCTACACTCTAAAACCTGTCGGTCATTTTCACCCAAAAAAAGTTCTATGAGGAAACTGATTCAAACTTTGAGACAATTCGACCCAAATTTGGGTGAACTTGATTTCAATTGTCTCCATATGACTCAATTTCAAGGCCAAAGAATGACCCCGAAATGTTAGAGGGCGTCTTCGTGAAACAAGTGCTTCAGAGTGTAGCAGTGGCTATCACGAATTCACATTAACATGTACACAAACTTAAAATTAACACGACAACTACCTTAACCTTCAACCTTGTACGAACAAATCTTCTAGTAATTTTATTGCTGCACTGGTTCGTTTATACCATATTTGTTATCATCTCTCTCACTCGCTTCCTCACACTTTCTTGAGTATAATGTTTTTCAAAATATTGTGTTCCCATCTTCATTTACATTTCAAACGAAGACTATCCGAATCAACGGCACCAGAATACACCATTTGTGTCCCTCTGGTATTACAGGTCACGTATAATTTCAATTAGTTGTAGAGGTGAGATTCAAAAGCTTTCTGCTGTTGGCACGGGTAATTAATTTATAGACATTTATAGATTTTTGGCAAGAAACAGCTGTTTTTATTATCAGCGATGAAACGCTCGCTGAAGTTTCGGAATAAGATGTTAGAAAGCATGACTGGAGCAGGGAGTTGCAACTCCCTGATTGGAGCAGCGGCTGTAATCGTATCTTTGCTAACGCTCCAAATTTCAACGACGACTTGAAGTTCTGATATATTGCTCACTGTTTTTATTTATGGATAATAGTTGTTCGCGTGACGTTTGCTTGAGTTTACTTACATTTTGTGTAATCTCCCTAATCAGTTAATCATTCGACTCTTTACTTGAGATTTTTCTAGGTTCTGCGAGGACGATCAACAATCCATCGCAGGGAACTGTCTAACAAATATGGTTTATGATAGTAAAATTTGAATCGTTCACGCAAACTAAAACTATTGTACATTTTTGTTGCTCAAGGTGAGGTACCGTATTCAATTACGTTTCAGTATATCTGAAATAAATTATCTACCCTTGATTTGTCAAATGCCTTTAAAGGAACTCGTCGGCCTCACCGCCTATGGTTTTAACATGGAACATGCTGGGGTGTTCAAAAATTTTGTTCGTGATGGGAACTTTCGTCTACGGTAGTTCTATGCCTTTGACGCTTTCATCACGTTTTCAATAACCATGCTTGTTCTCATGAACACCAGCCTGATGGTACGGTGTTACTCACGTTTATAACACCCAGCTGTACAGCTATAAAGACGCTTGTGATTGAAATTCGAATTTAAAGCACAAATAGTCCATGGAAAAACTAATCTAATCTAATCTAATTGTTCAAGTTACTTTTAAGTCTACTCCCTTCTCATTACTATTTTAGGAAAATAACCCATTCACTGCTAAAAAAAAATGCTTTGCCTTTTCAAAGTAGAAGTTGTTCCTGATGAGAGGGTTTGTTTGCGATAACTGTATGCATTTGATGTCTTCATTATATTTTCATGAAGAAAGTTCCAACATCAAGGGGTTATTCAATTTTAAACGCCTGTATACAAGCTTCATAATTCGAATTTAAAGCACGTGTTGTCAAAGTATTAAAGTGAGTTAGTTTAACCACTCACGTTGATTGCAAAACTTTCCTGTTTGATCATTTTCTCTCTGATAACTCATGGCAGAAAGTTTACAATTCCAGCTAAAATTTTCTCCTTTAAGCAATTGACAAATTAAAGACGTCCGTCTGAAAAAATGTAAATGATTTTAAAATATTTTAGAAGAACGCCACTGTTTATATGTTCTGCATAACAGCACAATTTCCCTCCCACTCTTTATTACCGGTACTGCTGCAGAGGAAACGCATCATATTTGTCATTCTCATTAGCTTATCAGTGCCTTGGGAGGGTTCCTACAATACGGGGCTGAACCAGGACAGGATGTACCTTTTGGGGCCCTGGACACAAACTAATGTGTAGTGCCCATTCGACTGTAATTCTCCACAAGACTACCTCGAAATGAACTCCATACAATTTTTTCTTACGTACATGTAAGTCGAACGAAAATTAGCTCTGATGATCTCCACAAACTACCCAAAAATACAATAATGTAATTTTTTGGGGACCCCCTTTTTGTGGAGCCCCTGGGCACGTGTTCCGCTGGTCCATGCTTCAATTCCGCCAAATAGTGGAAATTCTAAGACAAGAATCATTCAAACTAAAAATTAATCAGGGTTGCAGTGACTCAGCTATACCCCCTCCCCGTTCTGTCTGCCCTGTTATTTACAATGTAACCAGAAATTGCAAATTTAAAAATTGTTTTGAAGAAAAGGAAGGCTATTTACAAACCCAAAGCGTTGATCTTATCAAAAAATACTATTATATCTCACCTTTGATTTCTTTCATCGTGGGCCAACATATAGGCCAATTGCTCACAGAAAGTATGTAAGGGGAGTCATCTACAAATAAGGAATTATACAAATTTGTTGCATAAATAACAAAAACTTCTTCGTAAAATTAACTGTATAATACCACTCACATTTAAACAGAGGGAGGTGTCCGGAAGTGACCATTTTGGCTTTCCGTTGATGAAGTCACAAGTCCTTACAGCTTTCCCGTCACCTGTTGGGCATGGCAATGTTACTTCATCGCCGATGGTAGCCGAGGGCCAGTCTAACAGTCCCTTAAGGCTTACGGTAGATTCAGCTTCACAATACACTGCAGCAAAAACAAATTGTGATACAAACAAAACACTCTTAAAAATAGAAGCTTGCATGACTTTTCTCGAATTCACATTCTAGAAATAATTCTAAACTGGAAGTTAGGGGAGCGAACCCGCAAGCTACGATACAAATTGAATGTAAGAGGGTACATAAGGCGATCGCAACCTTCTAAGGGTAAAAAGACAATCTTGAATTTTTCCACTAATGATGAGAATTATGTGATACCTTACAAAACAAACAAAAGTGTTTTAAGTTAATTTTTATTTTAATTTACAAGCATTTAGCCTAAAGACCGGAGAGCCAAAGACTTAGTGAATCGCTTGCACTGTGATAAAATGTTAGTACCGTGGTCCCAAGTTGACCAATCTTTACAGTAAACTTACCACGTCAAGCTCTGAATATGTTCACATTTTAGGGACAAATATGGTGCCGAGCCAAGACACGGCCAAACACGACCAAAGCTTTGATGTACTATATTGATACTACTAGGACATATCTTGGTCTTTACAGTATTCTCTTTTTCTCTAAAATTTTATTGTTCTTTGTTTCAGTGTGAATACAGTGATTAACGATTATTTCTTTTCATTTGTGTGAAAACTTACCTAAATCGTTACACATTTTGCCTTCATACGGTAGAGAACAATGGCAAATGTAAGAAACCCCGTCGTCTTTCGACTCACAAGTACCGTTGTTTCTACACGGTTCCAGTAAGCATATATCGTATAGCACACAGTCGCTTCCATAGAATCCCGGATGGCAGTCACATTTGAAACCATTTTCCGAAGTGGAGTCGTTTACACATATCGATGTTCGTACGTCACAAGGGTTAGTTAAACAAAAACTATAATTCTCACAATTTTGCCCATGAAATCCTGTTTCGTCACTTGCACAGTTACATTCATACTTATAACTTTCAAGATGGTTACATTTGCCACCGTTGAGGCAAGGATTGTCATGGCACATATTGTACTCAGTACAGTTTTCCCCGTAGTAACCGTCTCCACAGACGCATTTGTAGGAACTGGGCCAAATGTTTTCACATCGAGTGTGCCCCTTACATGGGGAATTAACGCAGGCGTCGTCGTACTGGCACCGCTCCCCGGCGAATCCTTCAGGACAACTACATTCGAAGTCTTGCTGGTTAAAGTTTGTACAAGACCCGCCATTTTCGCAGTAGGAGAACATTATACACGGATTCGTATGTTGACACCTACGACCATAATATCTTGGTTCGCACAGGCATCTGTTGGCGGTTCGGTTCTGATACTCGCATGTGCCGCCATTAAGACACGATGGTGCACATACTGGAATAAAGAAAGAGTAAATTCATTTTTAATATTATAGAAACATAATATTACGGCAACATGTCTTCGATAGGCTTTATGGTTACTGTGTAGCAAAAACAGATTTTCTACCCAGGAGTTGTAACAAATCACTGGTCTACCATCCCATGAAAGTGACTAAGAGAATTAAAGCAATAACACAGTACAATACAACAGTATCAATTATTCAGTTCCCCAAAACCAGTTTAAGTCCTATCTCGAGAAGATATGTAGCCTACGTTATTCTTGATAGAAAAACGACATCCTGTTATAAATTCATTCAGTTTTTGATAGGGGAAGTCCAAATTTTGTTTTCTTTACGACTTAATTTCTGTATGCATAAAATCGCATGCAGATAATTTTCGAAACGCCATGAAATAGAAACAAATATCACAGTAGCTTTTCTTTGCTTTATTTTATGTTGATTGCTTACACGACATCAAGCAATTACTTCATGCTCTACCAATGTCAAAAATGAATATTTATAATGAATATTTATAATGAATACATATATTAATAGGTTTGTTCTGTTAATAGTTTATAGATGCAACTGTCCTCCCTTAGACACTTGGAAAGGGTCTTTAGTTCAGAATCCCTCCAGCCAACATAACACGGCTACAATGCTCACAGTTATTGCGGTCATATTTAAGAAAAAACCTTAAAACTGTTGTCACTATAGGATCTGGCTTTTTTTTTTTAGCTTTGAGCAAATTTTAAACAAACAAGCAAAGAGATCATCCATGCTAAAAGCCGCACTATTCCCTTATGAATACCAGTGACATTTTTTACAATTTTTCTTAACAATTCAGTTACTCATCTACCAACTGTAAAATTAACCTTTTATTATCAACTTTAACGAACATTAAATCCCATTAAACTGAAAAAGGTTAGCACTGGCTTATTTCCTAACAACCTTCAATTTATATATCTATCAGCCTATTTTAATAAAAGTTTTGACTAAATACAACAAGTAAAGTA
>WURT03221522.1:0-26748 GCA_009936505.3 Holothuria glaberrima | reverse complement strand
GACGTTTCATTCATTTATTCATTCATTCATTCATTTATTCATTCATTCATTCATTCATTCATTCATTCATTCATTCACTCATTCATTCATTCATTCATTCATTCATTCATTCACTCATTCATTCATTCATTCATAAATAAATAAAAGGACAACCCCTACCGTATTGTTTTTCTTGCATAGTTTCTTTTCCTTCGAAATCAGTGGCTGCCACCTTTTGTAGATCATTTCCATTGGTTAGTTAGATATCGTTTGATTAACCCTTGGGCGGCGCCATGGGCGGCGATTCGTCTTTGAAAGTAGGGGATAAAGTACGTGGCACTATCTAAACAGGGCGCCACCATCAGTTGGCGCGTAGCGCCCCTAAAAGTTGAGCACCGGAAATCGCCCTTTCCTGGCTTTACAACGTGATACTTTGACAACTGTCAGATATTATAATTTTTCTGTTCTATTGAGAAGTTTTCTTAATAAGTAACTTACTTTTTGTCGAATCTGTCGGGTTTATTTTATGGGGATATAGGGATATAGTGTACAGCACCCCCATCTAATTCCTCAGTTCCCTTGGGGATATTTTCCCTATCCCCCAGAATGGCGGCCCATGCTTATCGCCCGTCTTCACCGAATTTGGTTGAACAAACGCCCCCACCAGACGCCCTCTTTAACATAGTATCGCTATTCATGAAACGACAAAAATAAAAACCCATGTTGAAAAATAGGTAGCCTATACAAGCATTGTTTGTTCGTGTGAGTACTACCCAGGGTGATTAAACTATGGAATTTTGAGGGAGTTTTATCAATAAGCTGGAAATTGCACATTTTCTTACATCAATCGAAATTTCGAATTAAAGTACAATGGCTCAGCACAGAAACACATTAATTGTTAATCATGCTTTCAACAATAAGATTTGAAACACGGATTGGGGAATAAGACTGTTTTAAATGAGTATCAATGATGATGCAAATCTCAATGGACTAGATGAAAATGCATCTCATCTTAGAACAGAGTCATGTCAAGGGTTTCATCAACAGTTTAATCCAAAATATCTTCCAATTTGTTTTTAGGACAAATAATTTCTAGCCAGTGAACTGCTGCAGTGTATTGTGACAATACCATCGATCTGTTATTTTATATTTTTACTGGAAGAGTTCCTATGGGAAGGCCTACGGTTTGACCATCTTAGAACAACCTGCACTGAAAGACATGCCAGTTGTAACTGAAGTTACCGTGAGCCACCTCTGTTCGATTTTTCTTTAATTTCTGGCTTCAAATTCTGTCGTTTTGCCCCCAGCCTCGTAGTTATTACCCCTCAAAATGTGGTAATTGCAGGAAGTTTAAGAAATTGTCTGTCTACATCTGTTCGGTTAAGGCTATTATCTTGGAAAAAAGCTAATTTGAGATTTTGTCCCAGTGTTCGAACTCTTTCAAATAATTTCACAAAGTGACCTGTTTCTCGCTTTGGCTTTTCTTCTAAACGTTTATTTTGTTTCGTTGCTCAAGGCAACTAAGACTTAGCTTCGTTCATCACGAAAGTTGAACCTTTCCTTGAAAAGTAATAAATATGCACGTTCCTCATTTATCCACCAGAGACCTGTATGTAGTAAATTAGAGAAATTTTCCACCGTGAACGTTGTTTTTAAGTCAATAATAGTGAACCTAACGAGATTTGTCAGCTAGTGCTGTGTCTTGTCTTGTGTACTAGACGTTTTTAGAATAATCACTTCGAAAAGTAAACTCCACTGTGAAACAGCTGTAGTTTGATTGATACTTTTAGATTTCTCTGTCGTATATGTTTGATGGTTTAGATTGCTGAAACATTATTTGAAGTTGTTGCTTATTCTTGCTATATAAATAAACACGTGTAAGAATGAACTAAGCTCCACCAAATTATATTTGTTCGAAGAGCAGAAATGAAGAGAAACAAAAGTGGTAGTACAAAAAGGTATATAATTTCACACTGAACATGCCAGAAGTGTCGAAAGCCTTCACGGTGGTGTTAAAAGTGCACTTCATGTTTGTAATTTAAACGGAAAATGTGAATGTGTAGACATCATATAAATATATATATATATATTACATATATGCATATTATAACATTTATATAGATGAAGTCTATTACAAACACTCATTTGAAGCAAACATCTTCATAGTAAAAGTAATATCTTCCAAGTAATATCACAAAGTGACCTGTATCTCGTTTTGGGCTTTTCTTCCTAATTTAACGTTTATTTTGTTTCGTTGCTTTGGGCAACCAAGACTTGGCTTAGTTCATCAAGAAAGTTGAATCTTTTTCATTTAAGTAGATATACATATATATATATATATTTACGAAAATAATATTTATATCTGATGTCAACACGCTAGGAATAATATATATATATATATATATATATATAGAGAGAGAGAGAGAGAGAGAGAGAGAGAGAGAGAGAGAGAGAGAGAGCAGAACAGATTATTCGTAGCAAGTCTTCACAAGCCCCAATACCCTCATCATGGAGAATGATGGTACACAGAGAAGATACGTCCACAGTTACAAGGAAAGTATTTTTGGAAGTCCGTGAATATTATTAAGAATGCTTAAGAAGTGTATAGAGTCCTGAACGTATCTACGAATATGCTTCAAAAGCGAATTTGGAATGGAATCAACGTAACAAGATAAATGTTCTGTGAGAGTCAATACATGGAATGATGGGGTCTTGGTGAGTCGTATGTTGCCCAACAAAATTCAGATTACTTGAGGGATCGCCAAGAACATTAGAAAGGAAGTTAAAAAGATTATGAATATAAAATGTTCCTGGCTTTAGATTCTTAAAGTTTATGTATTCTTTTACCACAGTTGCACTATCGTTGGACAGAATCTAGTATAGGTCATCGGCTTTACCTTGGAAAGAAGGAGTGCTGATCTGCAAAGGCGAATCGTGGCAAGAAGAGAGTAGCTGATATTTTCAATTTTATCTTTGAAGGTTTTTCATTGTTTTCAAGATGCACTCTATCATACCTAAGTTCATGAGCCTCAGAGACTGATGAAACTTGTGAAATTGTCTCGGTGTGTCTCTGTGTGGTCATCATCTTTTTTATATTCATTGTCTGGTGCTTTGAGATTGATGTACATGGTAATGGCAGAACAACGTGACCAGGATGTATCGTAGTATTATCTTAGAAGGCCACAGTGATACAGCTAAATCCGTAATTACCCATTACTTCTACATACATCAGAGTTATGGGTAACGGTTCGTGCATTCCTCACAGCAAATGTGATATAGAAAGCATGTTGTGAAGGCATTTGAATTCAAAGTCATCTCCAAAATAAATTGCCGTTGATATATTTGACACTTCATGCCGTCCGTTTCGTCCAAGGTTGACTCGGTCGCCTTTGGAAGATGTAAGATCGTTGGCTGTGTCTCCTGTTGGGAAGAAATATAAGGCCAATTCTGACGAAGTAGTCCATTCATTTAGAGGGACAATGTTGTAATTTCATTGAGTACCATAATTTAATGATCGATTCTGTCAGCATGCATGGAACTACTACATCGGGACTTAGTATTTAACGAACTATCCATCCTCTGCAAGCGTGTTAAATTGATAGTACAAAGTTACATTAAGTTTTACGTTTGATCTTAAAAGATCTATAAAAAAAAAAATGGTCAGAGCCACGATGCACTGCAGAAAGAGTTTTTACAAGGAAAAGTAAAGCTATAAGAAAAACCACAAAACAGTGGGGTTCCCAGAGACACAGTGAAAATCCCTCTTTTATTTCCAAGGTTTCATTACTTTTGAAGGTGAGAACGACTTCCTTTTTTATTTTTTGCTACTTCAACACCCACGTTGCTGAGCACAAATGCCCACTTATGCAATCACAATTGAGGCAATTGTCCACATCATGGGGATTAACCGACTTGCCCACCTACCTAACTTAAAGGAGTAAATCTTCCTCCATGGTATTTCGCCAATGTTTCACACCCCGTAGAAAAAAGTTATGGATCAGCAGCTGCAGATGTTTAAAATAGCAGCCAACGGGAATACTGTATTGAAGGATACTTGGAGAGAAACTTTGCTGGATTTTTACCTAGAGTTGCTTCTGTTCAAAAGGGGATTTGTCCAGGCCCGTAGTCAAGGGGGTGAAAGCGGGACAAAGCCCTCATTGAAAATTTTTTCGCCCCTTAAAATGTTTTGAAGTTGCCATTGACTTAATAAATTTTAACATATTTGGCTCCCTTGGAAATATTTTCACCCCCTTGGAAGCAATTTCACCCCTTTCAGTACCTTGTCTGGCTACGGGCCTGGATTTGACAAATCTTCAGATACAGGGCACCACGGTGTGGCAAATGTCCCCCATTTTCTTGTATACTGACAAAAGACACCCTTCTGCCCTTTTTACAATAAAAATGCTAACTTTCATTAGACTAATGTTTTGTGTATCCACATCCCTCTCATTCTTACAACAACGAATTGTGTAACAGTGTACCTAAGGCACATAAGATCCCTTTGTAGTGAAAAGAAAAAAAACTGTTCGTATGAACACTTTACACAATGGAAATACTCCTTGCCACTTGTGTGTGAGATCAGTGATATCAGACGAAATAGTATTCCAACAGACCCCGGAGATCGGGTGTGACCCTTCGTCCCCCCCCCAATAAAAAAGCTGTTAGAAATAAAAAAAAACAGTGTTGCCTATGCATAATCTGTCTATAGCTTCATATGTTACTGTACTATGTAGAAATTCCTAGTAAGTATTGGTAACAATGCCCTGCTGAAAGTAGTATACACACCATAGCTACTTACAAACTTTCTATCCGAGGTTTCACTTAAGTTTTTCTCCTGGTCAGTGAAAGTTGTTACCAAAAGAGTGTTTTTTTTTTCTTTTTGCTTTTGTTTTGTGTTTTGCTTTAGAAGTAAAACGGGTTCATGATGGTTTTTGGACAAGAATGGAAACATGACAAATGGTCGAAAGGACAGTAGGAAAATTCTTTTGCTTTAGAGCGGTTGTTGTATTGAATGTAGCCTTCAGTCCGTTTTGAACTGGGATGGCACAAACATAGCAAAAACAGAAAACTACTTTTCATCCATCAAGTAACTGTCAGATTTGCTAAAGGCCTGGCATTGCTTCTTACGTTATTTTGCGCTAATTCTGCTTCTTAGAAAGAATCATAGAGTCATCGGTGAAAAAGCAATCAGCATTGAGCGACGACAACGATAACTTGTGCAAGATACCGTAATTAGTACAAAGACAACAGACTGAGCGTGACGGTTGTGTGTAGGTAATAAAATCAAAAGCCATTGATTCGATTATACCAAAATATATCTCTTGACCACGACGAGAATCTGTTACAACTCTTGACTATATCGGATTCATCTGTCCTTGCATCTCGAGGAGGTACTTCAGAGAGTTGTTAAATTGTGAAGATAATTTTAGTTAACGAAAAGAGGAGAAGGTAAATTGAAATGCCTCGTCTCTTTTCCTTCGTTTTCTTTCGATGTATGGATTTCAATTGAAAATTCTTGCATTAGTTTAATATCTTTATCTATCAAAAGCACACGGTAATATTACATACCATACTTTTGTATATGCTTGCAACAAGAATTTGTTTACGCAGCAATGAAGTATTCCGAAAGACACTTACTTTGACTTTAACTATCAGTTTTGTCACGTGATATATGACGCTTCATGCAGTCTTGAAACGAAGTGATTTTCAACGTGTTATTGCAAGGTTCAACTTATCATAGGAATCGGTGAATTATATGCATAATTTAAGTATACTTCTAGGCTTTATCTACAATATACTCTATTTCTATGTAAAGTAAATATTTGCATTGCATGACACCAAAAGTCCAGCCTCAGCTATTTACGTAGGCTAATCATTGAGAGACTTCTCATTTCTCATTCCTCTATCTCCTCTGTTGACAATAGAAACATCACATTGAAACTTATATGTCCTGATGGAATATTTCTACACTGTAAATCTGGCTGTAAACTGTTGTAGAATAGCAGAACGAAAAATAAAGAAATACGAAAAGGAAACAGAGAAGATGCTGTCAATATTTGCAACAAATTGACAGCACTTTCTCTGTTATCTTTATGTATTTCTTTATTGTATTGTTCTGTAATTCCACAGAAATATTTTACAGCTTATATAAAATATTCCATCAGTCGATATAAGTTTCAACATAATGTTTCTATAGTCAATTGGGGATAGATAAATGAGAACGACAGCCCCTACATAAATGGACGGGGCTGTCGACCTTGGAGAGACTCTGGGTATCATGCAATGAATGTAGCTGCAGACATTGTGTATTTGTGTAGAAAGGTTGTCTGTATAAAAAAAAAACATTCGATTTTTCGGACTTAAACAAAGTTACACCACATCGAATAGGGCACATCGAAATTGGCAATTTCGTTGAACTCTACCACACGGAAAAGACCTTTAAACTGTTCAATCTTTCATAAATATCATTCCGTCTGAAGGAAAATGTGAAAGGGTATACTTAGCATAATCTGGTCACGGTGGGGAATACCCGTTCGCTTCCTTCGGACGTTTGTGCATCTTACGTATTGTAGCTATCTCTGTTTTATTTCAAAGAGAGGAACGTGACCAAGAACCAAGGATCTCAGCGTAGATTTATCACAATTATAAGTTTATTCTCATTAAAACATGCAACAAAGTTTACGTCCTAAACATGCCACTAACACGTCTTAACCATCAACACATAACTAGATAACATGCAGCTGTATAATGAAATAAATAAATTTTAATGAATGCGTTTCCTAAACAGGACTACTTACTGTTATATTTAATGGACAAATTTTATCCAAAATTTTCATCCATCTGTTCAGGTAGTCAAAACTACAAACTGCTTCTTAAGTTGCGTTCCACCAGGTAGTTTCATTTGACATTACAATTTTATCTTATCCCTCATCAGACCGTCATCAGTGTGATAATTAGCCTACATCGTAAAATGTAAAAGAATCAAAATTCTAAAATTATCAAGGAAGAATGTAACCTACAGTCTCGTCGAAGCTATCCACCATCCGTAAGGGTTATTGAGTAAAACTAGGTTTTTGAATGGTTGTAATTTCCCCCCCTACCCCAACAAAAACTCAAAACAAGCAAACAAAAGCTAAAAAAGAAAAACCCTCACGCATCAGAATATCCCTGCATAAACTTCTAGTGCGTTAAAGTGATTACTTTGACTCCTTAACTTTGCTTTTAAAGTGAACCAAAAGTCTACATTTTAAAAATATATGTTACAATGCTTGAAAAATGCATCAAAATGGTCCAACTCTCAACTTCACAGCGTATTCCTGAGCTGAGATATAAAACGTTGAAGTTTATTTACTCATACTAAAATGGAAGATTGCCCAATTATTTGCAATATCGTTCTTTTACTTTCCAAAATACCATCTTTGATTTTCTTTGTCTTTTTTTCAAAAGCTACTGCACCTTGTGCCAAAATGTGATCACTCTTTCACATTGATATCGGGTGACGGGGATATAAAAGCCCTCTCCTTACAACATCTTATGCAAGGGAAAAGTAAATGTAGTCACGGTAATACAAACATCTTAATTCCAAAAGAAAATAAAACAGGTAATGTGAGTTGTACAAGAAGGACATCACAAATTATTGCGCATTTGACTATTTCAAATAAAGTGAATAAATTTCAACATTTTATATCTCACCAATTAATTAAGCTGTGAAAATGGAAGTTGGATGAATGAAATTCTGTTTTTCTACCTCTAAAATATATATTCTTGTAATTCTAGATTTAAGGTCCACTTTAAAGTTTACTCAGCGACTGCTATAATTATATTGATTAAAAATGACAGACAGACCTTAATTATATCCACTGGTATACTCTTGGTGGCTTTCTGTTTCATTAGTATGCAGCAGCTGATGACACCATACTACAACATGTGTTTATGTGCGTTTGTGATACTGTCACACTAATTAATGAAAAACTAGCCTATCTTTTAAACCTTCAAACTTTCGTTAAGTATGGAAGTTCTATAAGGATACTCTCGGACAGGTTTAAGAGTTTTAAAGTCCCAAAGGACTAAGGAAAAATTGAACGATCCCGGCTCTCACTGAACGTGGATAATTCAGGCGTTGGGTTGTTCAGATGTAGACCCTTTGAACTGAATGCGTCACTTACTTGCTAACTTGCCTCACCTACAGAAGCATGCTGGGGTGTACAAAAGCATGCACGTGGATGTTCTCTGAGCATGCTTACTTTTGTATTTATAGTGTGACTTCATGTGCATAGGATGGTTGTTGCTGTCCCCCGCCCTTCGGCCTCGAACTTTAGGCTGTTTGGAAACAAACACTTGTTCATAGTTATTTTTTGCGGAAAACATGAGATATACAGCTCAAGTTGAAAAAAATACTATAAACAAAATATATCATGCATCAAAATGATCATGGGCCCTTAAAATCTACTGCCAAACTGTAGTAAGACAGCAAGAAGGGTAATCAAGGGGAAAGTTAACTGCGCCTTTATTAACTGGTAGAAAGTCAGGATGGGTGATCAAGCTCTACACGCTTGTAAATTTATACTTTTGTTGTTTAATTTGAAGTGTTTGTGTCTCTCACGTGTGGACCCTGTACTGATCTCTAAAACATCACGCTTTTCCTTAAGAGGATTCTTTCACAAAATTTCCCTCAACTTACAACTTCGATAATAGCATACAACATGAGGCCCCATCCAACTGAAAAATGAGAGGCAAAGGTACACCTCTCTCGGAAGACGGTTTCATGTTTAATGAAGAGGCCTTTTTGGTTCGCATCACACTCACAAATGTTCAAAATAGAAACAAAACTTTTATCATTTTAGTCAACAAGAATTAAAGAAAAATAAATATAAAAGACAACCGGTAAGGTACCACAGGGCCCTGTGTATCCACTGACAAACCTGCGTTAAATATGGAAGTCTACACAAACTGTTAGTCCTATGACGTCATTTACTTTACGTCATTGCCTGCGCACAGCCACTTAAATAAATAGAATAACATCGGCCTGTAGACCCTGGACGTTTGATTTACATCACGTCTGATGACTGTGATGGTCATGAGCTAAAGACAATCTACTCTTGACCTCACTAGGCCAAGTTGTAAGAGTTTAAAAATTTTTGAAGTCATATTGTATTTCATATGAGATATTCCTATAACGTCCTTGACATAAGTAGTAGTAGAACAGAATTGTAGTATTTCTTGGTCAATGGTAGTACTAGCCACTGTTATCAAAGAATCGCAAAATATCAACTTAGTTCAAGTTTGAATGTGAACGTCTTATTCCTTTGGTAAATTACATGTTACTATTACACGTTTCTAGACTGATTTCAGAGGTGCAAACGACGGGGGTCAACGAAATGAGATCCTCCGAAAATGCTTCAAGTCGTATGAAGTGGCATGGCTTCCGAGTCAACTTGACTTTTAACTTCGCGCGTAAGTCTACCGAGCAATTTTCGTTTGATGACCGAACACTGTTGTAACTCAAACCATAACAACTTTACAGGACAAAGATGCATGGAAGAGAGTATTAAAGGATAGTAAACCACAGACATAATGCTGAGGGGTTACTCCCAACCAGAACCGTAGCCAGACAAAGTACTTAAGAGGAGCCAAATGGCTTCCAGGCGGGGGAAATTTTTCAGGGGTTCAAATGTGTAAAAATGAATTAAGTCAATTATGGCAACTTGAAACTTTATAGGGGGGAAACATTTCAGGGAGCTTTGCCTTCCGTCGCACTTGGCTACTGGCCTGCTTTTAACTGGGGAAGGGGCGCCATCACTTTAACCAGAAATTTTAATGCGAGTTTGGTTAAAATTAGAATACATTTTGCCCGAAAATGGCTCGTCGTTGTCCAAATGAGAAGGGGGTATCACCCCCGGCCCCAGCCCTCCCACCTCGTTTGCCTGTGACGACAGTCCCAATCTGAAAATGTATGCTTACCTGGATACACTCAGAATAGAAAATTAATTTTGTCATGAAGTGACGACTAAGACAAGCGTGGAGGAATTGCTTTTTGTCCAAATAATTGCAAGATGTTTATTATTTGTATCATTTCTGAACAATTCTTTATACGACCGATTCATACTCCGCAAATTTATTGCAAGTATGCATTATGAATGGCTCGTGCATGGTTGCGAACATGTCATATATAGTCAGTTTATTTTACAGCGGTTATAAATGTTAGAGTAGGAGCTGGCCTTCAACTTAGTCCTTTCATTGCTGTTCAACATAAATATTAATATACTAACAGCAAATTCTTTGCAATTATAAGTTATAAAATAAATTAATATAAATTATATAAATAAATTATAAAAAGGCGAAAGAACATTTTCGATTCATGTCCCGAACTTTATTCCATTGCTTGAAAGGTAAACACTCTACTTGGCTTCCCGATATTTTCCCCTGTTTAGCCTCAACATTTATTTGACAATATTTAAACAGAAATTAACCCGTAAGATTGTTAGTCGTAGTCACATTTCACGCGTTTGCCTGCGTGTGGTTGGAAAATTCTATTACAAGTTTGATTATAGTGATTAAGAATTTGGCGGCATGTAATACCATGAACCTATTATGCAATTACACTCCATACTGTTTTAATTAAATCCAGTTGCTATTTTGAGACATAGTTCAAATTTATTTCATCAAGTATAACACTGAATGTTTCGTTAGTTGACAAGCTAATGAAACATTCCGCAAAAAATTGGCTTTTGAATGCTAATCTCAAATTAGAAATGTATGTATCAATGAACATTCTTTCTTCAGAATGTCAGAAAAGTGGAAATCATATCTTAGAAGAAATTATCCTTGCTAAGTCCATTTACTATGAGTGACATATAGTTTTATGGAATCCATACTTATTTTGGTGCGTGACGCAAGTCTTGCTAATAGAACATGAAGTGACTTTAAAGGGAAAATGCAGTCAACCCAGTCAGAGTTAGTATGCCCGTCTCTCTAGTTCATGAATGGACTATTTTGATCATGTGACAATTTTCTGTTAGTGAATTGTGAAATTCAAGGAGAGTTACTTTTTGGTTCACTTCTTGATTGTACCAGTTATGTTCAAAACTTCTTAAGAGGTGCTTGCAACGCAATAGGGGGAGATTTGCAAGAGTTTGCTGATTTTTCAAGCAAATTTTGGGACGACTGCCTATTGTCTTTAACCATTTGATAATTTTGTACTCATTAATTATACCAGTAATATACTCTTTCTGTTCTGGGGTTATAGTTTCTGCCTATAGCTCCTTATTGCCAGCAACGCCATTTACTGAGTTATTATTAAAAAATACTCAGAATATGATTTATTTAAAGTTTACATTTTACTGTGTTTTTAGAGTGAAAACTGGCAAAAGTTAAAAGACTTGACTAGAACATAGAAATTTTTGTAGCTAAAACAAAACATCCGGCTGTAATAGTTTTACTGAAGATGAATTCGTATCTCGACACACACTCATGCGTTATATACACAAAAAAGGAAATTTTAAAGCTAATATTTAGCTTTGATATGGTAATGAGCAATATACTGTAAGCATTCTGATACAGTTTAAATTCAGTTCCAATGTTAGATTTCGGAGATACAAGCATATGAAGTAACTACATCTTCAACCGAAAGTGGACTTAAAGCAAGTATAGTTGAAATAGAAATCTAACATCAAACAACACTTTTCAATTCAATTCACTTATACTTTAATCAATGAATAAATGCACAGAAATACAGTTAACAATTATGGTAAGTATAACAATAGATGCAGTTAGTATAGTCATAATAAAAGATTATGGGAAAAGTATAAATGAAATACAGAAGAGCAATGATTGAGGAGTTACAGAGGAAAGTTCTAAGATAAAACTTGTGAGGTAGGAAACCCCTCTAATTATAAAAATATACAAATGATAACAATCACAGAAAAACTAGTGTCAAAACAGAAAAAACACCTATTACACGACAAGATATTACACAATCACCTATCCCTCTCAACCGGCTATAACAAAACAACCCACACCCCACCCTCCACACCCTACAAAGCAGGCGAATGACAGGGATAACCGCTTTAGATGTATTTAGAAATAAGCAGTTCTTGAAGCAGATGTAAGAGGATGACTCTTTTAAATTTTTATGGAGAGGATTTCAAATTATCGGGCCTAATAAGCAGATACAACAGTGGGAAGAGGCCAAACGCTTGAGGGGTAGATTGAAATGGTCATTTCGTCTGGTGCTACAGCTATGAATAGAGTTACGGACTGTAAATCGAAAACTGAAACAATAAAAAGAAGCCTGTTATTGTTCTGATAAACTAAACGAGCGATTTGGAGTTTGTTGATGTCTGAGACTTTCAAGGTATTCTGAGAAGAAAAGATTGGGCTGCTCCCGGCGTTACTATTTGTAGGGGCAATAAAAGGAACAACTCTTTTGGAGGCAACATGAGTTTTTGTAGACATGATGCATAATTGTTTTCCCAGACAATGTTACAATAAGTAAAAATACGGTAAAATAATAGCATTATAAATCGAAATTAATATATTACCACGATATCTTACTTGAAATATAGTATATGTGAGGTTCCGGGTGTTAATCTACTAGAATTCCCTAAAGCTTAGCATGCGAAGAAATGGAATGAAATCGGTCCTAACATTGACGCTCTGGGAGCACAATTTTACCACGGGAAGAAAATACCACCGAGCAGGTCTTTTTTACATTAATGCAAAGCTTATTAACCTGAAACCACAGAGAAATATTTTCAACTCTTGCACAACCGTAGAAATAATATTAGCGGAAGTATCATCAGAATAAAGAAGATTTGTGTCATCAGCATAAATAATCATTGAAAGCTTCTTGCTAGAATGATGAAGGTCATTAACAAACATTAAAACAGAAGAGGACTAAGAATGAAACCTTGGAGAACCCTGCACAATACTTTCTTACCCAAGTTGAAGAGTGGCTAATGTTACTGACAAATTTTAGCGATTACACAGATAGTAAGTACGTAACCAAGTATACTGAACCCTCTTATACCGCAATTGTTTAGTTTACTTAATAGAATTTTATAGTCTAACGTGTCGAAAGCCTTAGCAAATTACCAAATCCAAGAAAGTATCATTGACATAATGTCCCTTTTCAAATGCATCAGTAAGTGAATGAGAAAGTTAAACTATAGCTTAAAGGGATAATGCAGTCACCTCAATAAAGAATTGTTTAGTAGACTATCCTATTTCCTGAATGGCTCTTGAGAATCATGTGACAGTATTTTTTTCACTCAGTTGTAAAATTTACCAGGAGCAACTGATTGGTTTACCTTGAATATGCAATATTTATGTCCTAAAATATCATGAGGGATACTTGGAGGAGAATTAAGAAGAAATTTGTGACATTTAGCTTTTGTTTCAAAATAAGATTGGGGCGACCGCTTATGACTTTTAAGAAGCTGCTTTCCAGGCAGGAAGCTAAATAGACCATCAAAAAGAGCATTATTTTTATTTTAAAAAGCCTAGCATTCTAGTGACTGTTATGCTAGTTTCCTCACTTTGCAACCAATTCCCTACTCAATCACCTAGATTTATTTTCTAATGCCTCGATTCAGAATGCATGCGATGGATGGTATTTGTTTCAACATGTTTCTGTTCTCAAGACTGGACATTCTTTATGGGAAAACTTATATTCCAAGGTCGAAATAATACTTACAGAAACAAGCCATCCAAGCATTTTTCATCAATATGTGAAAATTACATCACTCCTGTAACAAATGTAGTGAGTAAATTCAGCTGTTATTCATACATGGTGCTTTAAGAGTCCGTTTGTGTGTAGTTAGCTGCAGGGTTGTCCAACCAACTGCGTTCAGGCTGTGCTGGCCGCTTACATCTTCCATACGTCCCTTTACTGATAAATTTTCAATTAAATGTTTTTCTCAGAGAATTCTCAAGAGCCAACAATTATAGTCCAACTTCCCCATCAAAATGGATCATTATTAAGGCCTGTTCATACTTCCAAATCTTCGCCAACTAGAAAACTATTAGAACCATATAGTTGCCCATTGCTCTTCTCGGCTAAGTACGAACATAGTTCAGAGGTAAACAGTGTTTACCTTTCGTAGCTTTATAGCCCATACTGAAGTATGAATCGACCTTTAAGGCCTACATTTACATTGAGGGAGATTTTTTTCTCATCATACTTCCTATATAATGATCAGCTAGGACTTGACATTTCTACAGCCCCATGCAAAACCTTCCATCACCCAACCACCTTACTCAAAACCAACACCAGCATCAAAGTTATGCTACAAAAACAAAAACAATTGTAAAATTGTGATTTCTGGCGTTTGTTTCTTGAGCATCCGATACCATTTGAACGTCATTTAAATGCAAATATTCTAGTAACCAAAATTTTGAAGTACCCCGAATGTTCTGGGGGCTTCTCCCTGCGGTCACTGTAAATCACGCCCTGGGAACCGTTGCTTCATTTCAATCTGATGGCGGCCCACTATTCAATGGCAATGGTGCAATATAACTGCTCCTTCCATAAGACATTGGACGTTGGATGTTTCAAAGGTTTTAGGGAGTTGTTTTAATTAGGCCTATATGCCGAATCTTATAAATTTAATTTTGATAGGTTCTTGTTTGAAGTAAACATTTTATGTTCAGCATGCCCATCTTGCAAAACATGTAGCGTAAGTGATAAAAGCTTTTGCAATGAAGAAATATTTTCATATACGTTCATGTCTTATATGTGAACCCGATATTCTACGTAACCACGTAATATTTGTAAATATAAAAGCTTTCATCGGGTAAAATAACTCTTACAGGATAAATGAATATCATTGGGAAGCCTCCTCATTACCCTTTAATTTCCTGTAAATTCAAAAGAATGTGTTGCTATCTAAAAAGTATAATTTTCACAACCAAAATATAGTTCAGGACTAAAGGTCCGACGGCCTTCACAACAAACACATTAGCCTAATGCATAAGCTAACAAACCAATACCAATTTAAGTTAGCTATTACCATCAGACCATAACGGAAGAGTTTAAAATGCAAACATTTACTTGCTGTACCTTAAAGATTGGAACAAAGTATTTAGAATTGTATTATTTCTTTTATTTTAAATTAACTTGAATATATCCTGTAAATTCTATGTGTAACTTTCATTTTGATGTCTCTGCTCTTTTCGAAGAAGACCTTGAGCCACTGGGCGCCTGATGTCTTTTTTCATTTAGTAAAACCAGATTGAATGGTCTTGAAATAACGCTCAGAAAAAATACTCTTCTTAATCTCTTTTTTCCATGCTTTAGAACAAATTTCAGATCCTCCACACGAAGGCGAAAAGAAAAAGGGAAGCTAACTTTATAGGTTGTGACAGCCAACCCCCTGGGATAATGTCTAATCGATTTTAACTTCTTCATGTCAGAGAGGAAAGCCAACAGCTCCATTGACGACGCATCGGTTTATTCCAAGTCTTCGAGAAGTAATTTTTCTTCATACTTCTAAGTTTCCAATTAGCTCGAGGTTGTTTTTTAAGAATGATATGGCCTTGACCGTCATAGCTCAAGGGGACAAGTATGGAGAGCTTTAGAAGTGGATAAGGAAGTAAGAAAAGTTTTTTTTCGTTTTTAAAAAATTATCAATACAAGTTTCTTCGAATCACTTAGATAAATTACTTAATTTACAACCGACTGTGTTTACAGCTAATCCATTTCTAGGAGAGCTCGTTCATTCTTTCCACGTGATCTCGTTCTTTGAAAATAGTGATAATGTGTAAATTGCAACAGCTTACATTAACGGAACACTTTAATTTTGGCTCCTTTAATTCCGAAAGAAGTGCAGACTTTTCTGTTATTTTCCTGCAACATACAATATGTAATGTAATATACCTAAAGCATAAAATTGCAAAAAGGAAAGAGGTTAACAAATGATTTTTCTCGATACAACTCACATTTTCTCATGATCTCCTGTGCTGAGATATAAAATGGTTAAGTTTCTGAACTCAAAAGAAAAAAGTTAATGTCACATTAATTTGTCATATCATTCTGGTATTACTGCGGTTGCAATCTTTGTTGTTCTTTTTTTTACTTATTTTTTTTTTTTTGTTTTTTTGTCTTGAAGCCATTGTACCTTGTTCCAAGTGTGGTCATCCTTTTTCTTTTACAGGGTGGCTTGAACTCAACTATGGTAACAATTTACTACTGAAGAAAGGTAAATGTTCCAAAAGTGTAAAATGTATTTTGATTTCAAAAGAAAAAAGGCAAACATTTGCTCAAGAAGTTCATTACATATTATCGCTCAACTGGCAATTTTAAATAGAAGGAATAGATTTTCAAATTTATATCGTCAAAAAGGGAATTAGATTTGAGATAAGAGTTGAAACAATGAGAATCATTTTCAACCTCGGTAATATACGTTCATGTTATTTTAGACGTTGCTAAGCTTCAAAACTTAACAGTGCAAAAATCAAAATGGTAATTAAAAATTTGATTGTGTTAAAAAAAGTTGCCTACAACCTCGTCGGCTCGTTCAAGTAATTTACATAACTAATCAACCTCATCAGTCCCCATTATCTATCCCAGTCCTTGTAGTGTGTGTAAGCATAAACCAAGGGGTAGCGAAATTCTGTTTATAACTGACCTTACTAATGATTGCTAAAGTCATTGATTGGTGTTTCACTTTTCTATCATTTTTGTTTGGTTTTTACTACTATGAAATATTTTTATCTTCGGTAAAGTTTTGTTCACAGAATCGACAATAAGGAAGATTGCGAAACGCATTCCAGACTCTACTTCTGTATATTTTATATTGTACAGTTTCTACAAAGGAAGCATACATAGACAGTAAACAATTTTAAGATGACGTTACAAAGACGTTCGTGTACTGGGTTTCAGGGTTTGTTTTACAAAATGGAAAGTGTCTCTTGAGAATTTTCTTACTTGTCTTCAGCCTTCGTTGCATTAAACAAGATTCCGATACAAATTCAAAGAAATGGAATGATGCATTTCTGTCGTCTCTCTCAAAGAAGATCTTAGACCTGTTTGGGTCTTGGAGACAACACTCCAGAGACGAAGAAGTACAAAACCTTTCCAAAAATGAAACTGTAATGTTTGAATTTCCTTCGGTTAATGATCATACTTGAAACATAATATTTAAAAAGTCTTCCGGGCCGATTTTAATATTCCTTATCCACGAATCTTCCCCTCCGATGTCCCTGGAACTATTGGGTTGCTAACATCTTGTTTATGTGATCGAAGACGGAACTACGTTACTGACAAATAACGGAAGAAATTGAAAATACTTGAATACGAAGGTGATGTTCGCAAACGATCATCTGTGAAAAAGACGGATAATGTTTCATTGAGGAGTCCCTTTCATTAATATGGCACGAACCATTACCACAAAATAAAGCATTAGGGAGCAATCGCTGACATTCACCAATAATGCAAAGTAGTTTTTTTCGAATGAGTGGCTTGTTGTTATGAAAATTTTACTGAACTTAAAAATGAGTCGCTGAAAAGCATTGGGGCCTACTTTAAAGATTAAATGCAAAATCATGCACTTTTTGGATCAGAAATAATCTTTTATCCTAACATTACATTTAGGTAAATAGAGGCAAAGCCAATAGGATTTCGTGTTTGGGCCCGTTAAGAGAGGAATGAGGTGACTATATTGACGAACGTCTTGACTTAATAAAGATAGAAAGGGGAAGTGAGTGAAATTCTTTCTTTGTACTGCAATACTGCTTAGTCAGAGGAACATTTGATTTTATGAAGAGATCCATACAAGACATTTTTAAAATAAAATATTTATGACAATGCTAATTAGTGTTTTCAGACATCAGCTCTAACCGCTGTCAGTCATAATGATATTTCATATCACTAATTAAGTGTTAAGTTGACTTATTTATTTTCAAGAGTGTAGGTTTTGTTCAATCAGTAATATTTCTCCACTTTTGTAATCGCTTTTTGCAAAATCAATTGCGTCCAACATGTATTGAAAGTAAAATTCCCGGTAATATCGAAACCTTAACTGTCGTGATTTTTTTTTGGGGGGGGGGACCAAACATTGCTGGAAATGTAGAGATTATGTTACTGAACTTTTACATCTCAAAGCAGATCAAATGATTCAATCGGCCAAAAAAATTGCCAGGGTATTTTTTCCTAGTGGGATCCATGTTTTCAAACAGTTCTTTCTTTTCCCATACCAAATTGCAATCTTTATTTCTTGTAAAAAAACAAATTAAATATTGATTTAGTTCTCTTGGAAAGAAGGTTAAACTGCTCAAGAAGTCATCAATGGATTTGATAAATGAGAATGCCACGTAAGGTGGGAACACAATTTATATTTCACTTATTCAAGGAGAACCCGCTTCTGTCTACATCACCTATAGGGAAATTACTATTACAAAGATGTACTAGAAGACTAATTGAGTCGTTGTTTGTCCCATTAATAAGACTTAGTTGCTCTCCTTTACACCTCATTTACATCCCCATGAAGGAACTAGCAACTATTACATAGTACTATATCTATTTTCCTCGAGGCTGGGGGAGTTAAATTTAGTTGCTCACACATTAATGGTGGATGGAAGTTGAAGTGATCAAAAAGAGGCGAGAGGGTCCTATACTCAATTCTGTCTCTCTGTTTCCCCATGGTTAAAAATTAAAAAATTAAAAAATTAAAAAAAAAAAAACGGAAAGGAAAGGGACCGACTGACTACGCGAGAATCCATACCTAAGTAAAATGTGGCCATGGTGGCCACGGAAAGTCAACTTGTTGTTTTCAGTCCCTTCCATGTCCATAATTTCTATACATTCTAGGGAGGAGAACCCGCTGATACCAGGAATAAGATACACAGGCCTGGATACCGTTTAGACAAGGTAATACTTTGTTTGCATGGCTATAATGGCCTAGGAAGGTAAGAGGAAACCCTCACCCACTTGTCAACCGCATTAAAGACATATCGTACTCTTAGGGGAAATGCATATTGCCTAACCATAGCCCTTGTATCAAATAACTGCCATAGAATGAAGTTTCAAATTAATGTTCACTGCTACAGTGCTACCACCTTGAACACCCCCTGTGATCAGGGGTGAACCTAAGGTACGCCACTGATCCCCTCTCACAAATTGTGGTCGTTTGTCGTCTTAAAGTGAGGTACCTTCAATGACTTAATTATGTTGTCATCATGTGACGGGATGGTACTTTATACTTGATTTCATCATGGCTGAAGTATTAGAATGCTGAAATCCCGTAAAAGGTAATGCAAAGAAATGAAAATTGGATGGATCCCCTTTAGTCAATTTGTTTTGAAGATGGAGATTGAAAATAAAATGTAATGAACAGACGCAGATCCGGGGGTGCACAAAGGGTAACGTGGCCCCTATTTTTCTCAGAGCAACGAAAGGTAAATGTGAGCTATCAATAAGACTGGTTATTAAAACCTTTAAGCCTACAATTGTTTTTCCTAGTTCTGATATAGTAACATTTTACCCCTATATTATAGGATGAGGCGACTTTGAGGACATTTATGGTTACAAAAAAGGCTATTTTCTGCCTTTCTTCGTCACCTTGTCGTCACCTTGTCAGCAACCAAGCATGCACAGACAAATTGGCTACCTGATACGAGTTAAGTTCCTTTACATATTTACGTAAGCACGTGATATTTGGTCAAGGGACAAATGCCTAATGGGAGCTGGAGTAATTGAATACAACATTGCTTTAGCGCCCCCCCCCCCCATGATTTCAGAAAAAAAAGTTATTTACAGCCGCCCTTCGCGTCCATCTTCTAAATTATTTCACGATGGATGACAAACTCACAATACAATACACGTTATCCCAGTGACATCAGTTGGGCAAGGAGCTATGGCCTCTTCGACGGGACCTTTTTTTTTCAATTTTGTGAATCATAGTGGGTACGATAAATTATGTATCTCCCAGGGCAAGGCTTGTCTTCAGTCGCCCCGACGTTTACTTATTTTTGCAGAAGAGGACCGAGTTATTGATAGAAATCCCAACTTTTCAACGGAGTGACTTTTCAGTCTCCTCTGTCGTTGCGTTCTAGATAGCCTAAATAGAAAAATAGAATTGGTACTGTCGGGGTGAGAATAGAGAGCCTTTAAGAAGTACCTTAAAAGGCAAGTTACTTTCAAAACTACCATGTTAACACTTTCTGGGGTGCCACCATCACTTGCGTACCAAGATTTTTTGTATAAAAGGCGCCCAGACTGTCAAAAATGGCGTTTTGCTGTCCTTGCAGTTTTTACCAATCCATTTTTAACTTTGTAATATCTATTTAAAGAAGATAGATATTCTAATTAAATAATAAAATGGGGTCCAGGGGTCGAAGCCCTTTGAAGCTCTGAGGTATTAACAAATATGAGGGCACTAGCATGATGGAAAATGATACTAAGCTCTTATCAAAAATTGGTTTGAAGTGAGAATCGAGATGACAGCCTGCTACGGAGAAATTAGTGAGACGTGAGTAGGTTTAATCAAAGGGGCACAGGAATAATAAGCATGTTTCAGAATAGATATCTTGGTTAAAATATTGAAAGGTATTTTGAACGGGTGTTGAGTTCTTGCCGAAAAATGACTTTGGAAAAAGTTTATACAACGATTAAAGTGTACCTCAAGTCTAAAATTTTGAACGTATATGTTACAAAGCTTCAAAAATGGATCCCAATGGTCCAACTCTCATCTTCATAGGACATTCCTTAGATGATATGTAAAATATTAAAGCTTTCCCTGTCAATTTAAAATGGTACATTGGGCAGTAAGTTGTGATGTCACTCTTGAACTACTCAAATTACCTTCTTTTTCCTTAACTCAAGAGCCACTACACCTTGTGCTAAAATGTGATCACTATCTCACTAATATAGGTTGACTTGACTATGAAAGCCATCTCCAAACAACTTACATGCTATGCAAGAAAACAGTAAATTTTTCTAGGTCTCATAAACGTTCTAATTCAAAGGAAAACAAAAGCAGGTAATGTAGGTTGTACATGAATGACAGCACGAACTATTGCGCCATCAACTATTTCAAATTAGTGAATAAACTTCAATATTTTATATATCAGTAACGGAGTAAGACATGAATATGGGAGCTGAATGAATGAGATTTATTTTACAACCTGTACAATATATATATATATATATATATATAGATATATATATCCTTGTAATTCTAGACTTAAGGTACACTTTAAGATACTTCATGTACATACGCTTTAAGATTGCCACTATAATACCCTTTTGATGCATGGATTGAGGTTGGAATTACACCTCTATGTTTGAGAAATTTGTTTTCGCCATAATAATTTCGTGCATTCTTGTACTTGCAGTGATCGTTAGGCATGATGGGTGGTCGCCGATACGATTGTCAGATGTTCCCGGAAATTTTGCATAAGCATTCACTTTCCATGGGAAGCCCTGCTTGCGGGCTAAGCATTGTAATGATCTTTAAAAAATTACTTACAAATGTCTTCCCAAATATAGTGTAACGAAAAAGTTGGGGAAATGCATCGAATCCATTTTTTACATCTTTGCAATGCTACGTTCCTGTGTCAGTAGGTGAGTCACACCTTTGCACAAGAGCTGCAGAACTAGTTGTTGTATAACTCAAAGGGTCGAATAATGCTAAAACTGTAAGTAATGAAAAGAATAGAACTAAAAGTTAGATGATTAGAATGCGTTAAATTTTTGTTAGTTTGCCAATGATTTATGACATAAAGCAATTTACATAAATCCATCATTAGTTCGAAAGCACACCTCACAACATTCCATACCAAAATCTACAACCTAAAAGTCTGTTGTGGTCATTTTAATTTCCTGGTCGAATAGCGATTTAAGGCACGCCCTTCAGAGCTCTGTGCCGGCGCTACTCTTGCTACTCATACGACATAAGATTACACTTCTAGTGCAAAATAGTTTATATAAGGTCATGCAATTGTCGCCAAAAAAAAGAAATCATTACTTCAAAACTAAGAAATTTTTTTTCTTTAACCACCAAGCACAGAGCTTCATCCGACGTTTAGGACCAGAACTTTGCCTTACTTGACGTACATCATTTTCATGGACGACCGTTCGCGTCAAATTACTCCGCCATGACAGACTCCTTCCGATTAATATTCAAGTGTAGATGGTAGAAAGGAGAGATGATTTCCCATCGGCATTTCGGTAGCAGTAGTATCATATTATGTGACTGAATTGATTTTTAACTTGTCATTTTTTCCCTGACAATGACGGCTCAATCATTTAAACTAGACACGATATGTTTGATTTCCTCCGAGGCGTTCCACACACTTCTGTAGGATTTATTTGCGTTTCGACTTCTTTTGTGGTACCAAGAAGTCATTACGGACAGAATTGGGTCCTTCTTGTTAGACAAACGATCACAGCCATCCACTGTTCCGTGTAATCCTGTCAAACACGATTTCATGCATGCCGAAACTGACAAGACGAAGTATTACATGACCAAAAAAAAAAAGAAAATTGAAACGGATGTCATGTCTTTTTTTCAGTTTGTGGCTTCCTTCTACAGTTCTAGAAGAATTTCACATGTTATGTTTATCTTGAGGTGTTTGTTGAACTTAGAATTCGAATTGTCACATACGTTTCCTATTCATGGGCACGGTGTTTGAATTTTATGGTAATTATCAGAATTACTTCAAACTGCAATCTAGATGGAACAGGTACCTTGCAAATCATGCCATTATGTTTCCCTGCGACCCCCCTTTGAAGAAGATGCTCCACCTAACAATTCAGGCGGCATTATTCTATCATCTCATTAGAACATAAATACATGTGACGTCATGTTATTACGCAGCCATGTTGGAAGTAATTTAGAGAACTGTTAAAGGGAATATGGCAACTCCCCAAACCAGGAACTTGCTAACAACTTCCTGCCCAGACATATTTAGAAATAGCCCTACAGTTCTAACTATAGAGTTGATGACTGCACTTTGATTGACATTCATTCAAAAAAAAAGCTCTCTGGTTGGTCAGCGATAGTTGTGTTCACAATTAAGCTCACACGCAGTCACAATGGGTCAATATATATGACCTGGATCAAATCCAGCTCAATGCAGGCTAGGTAGTATACCTCTGTCTTGGAGGTGTACTAGACAGGTTTTTATTTTTATTTCATTTTTTTTTTTGTTTAAATTGGAGGAGGGGCTAAAGTAAACTTATTAGGGACAATTTTACTGTCTAGGGTAAGATTGAAGCCGCTTTTTCGTTTTGAGTCTTCACCTCTGCCATACACTTTAGTGAATGCACCACTACCTATTTTCAGAACATTATACCTGTGAAATGGGTTGAATCTTCGTACTTCGTAATCCCCCAGTGTTGTGAAGACAGCCTTGGTCGAAGTGGTGTACGCCTTAATTATGACATGATATCGACTCCCGCATGGGCCTCGTTTCTTGAGGGGGCTGTTGTTTCACCTCAGACATATGTAAGAATACCCCCATATTTTTAAAAGCAAGAGTTAAGGCAAAAATTTATGTACATATATAAAAGAGGAACTATTGGTGAAACTTTCACTCAACTCTGGTATGTAGTTCTCAAGATATCAGCAAATGAAGTTACTACATGTGTGACGTAAGGTGAGTTTGGATCGAGAGGTAACATCATATCCTCACATTTATGAGCAATGCCTTGTTTTCTTTGTTTTTCAGTGTGTTGTTTTGAACTTGGAATTCATAGGGATATGAGCTCCCATAGAAATTTGTAGTTTGTAAAATCCCTTGCATCTCATGCATTCACATTCCGGTAACTTGGGATTATGAAGGTGGTATAGGCTATGGGGGTAAATTTTAAAGAAAATAAAAGAGAGCATATTGATGTTAGTTTACGATACCATATGCGCTTCCATCAAGTCTTCTTTTGGTTGAATGTGACAACGTTATCTGCTAATGACTTGAGAACTACACATCGGATATCATTGCAAATCTTACCACAATTCTTAGACTGAGTACCCCTATAACATATCAAAGCTCTATTCAAGCTTAACAGAGTTGGACAATACACTTACATTGACGCAAGTTTCGATAATATCATCACACTGATTGGCCAATGATGCGTTGTACATCCCTTGATAAGGCTCTTAATATCTCTTCAACCTTACACAGAGTATTGTGTAGGGCTGTCACGATACGGCAGAATGGCATCGCAATTAAAGCTGCCGAAAGCATCACCACACATCGTAGTATCTCGATATTAACCAACGAAAATTGAACCTGTAAATGTATTCAATTTAGACACTTGATACATTTCAAACTCTTAAGTGCTTGATTATTTTTGGTAACTTTTCCTTTTACTTTAATAACATGGCATGTATTTGAAAACATGAAAAACTGCAACAAATGTCTATGAACATAGGCGGCTCTAAAAAATTTCGTTGGCCGGGGGGGGGGGGTTAAATCAATTTCGTGATCACGAAGGTTCGGACGACCCCTCAGCAATATCAATGTTCCGCACAGGATATAGTATAGTGGGTGTATGGTTAGTATTTTGATTTACAGTGATGCCCTATGTAGTGTTCCAAAGCTCTTCAGAAACCATCTCAGGCATTCAGTCATACGTTGTGCTATATTTAGCAAATACAACCAATACAACCGATCACTTGTCTATAGGGACGGAGTGAATGGCAGGAGATCCACTTGTATAAAACGCTTACCTATTGATGTTTTTTTTATTTGTTTCATTGTGTCACAATACGCTTCGGCTTTGCCAAGAAGCCTTCATAAAAGGTTGATTTTTTCATATTTCTTTCTTAAAATAACGAAACTCTCGAACTTGAAGTCACTTGAAAACAATAAAATGATAGCATTATTTGGGACCTAAGTACAGTTCCCGAAACAAATTTTTGCCAAAGGGCAAGGGGAATTTCCTTTCTCAAAACGACAGTTCATCCCTTATACAACTAGACCACTAGTCATTAGTCTTACTAGAGCTTTGATTAACTGTTTGGTGTTAATTTTAATCAATCGTAACGGTTCTTTAAAGCAAAGGTGGTAAACCTTTCGATTACAACGGGCCATCTAACAATCTTAAGACTGCTCGCCGGCCAAAGGCGCTGTCAAAGTGGCCAAGGGAACGAAAAATTCACCTCCTATCAGCAACACATTACGTGTAGTCGTGGATGAGAATCACGGCGGTGAAACTAACCAGATGCAGTTATCAGAAGGTGATCATTTGTTTTAAATATCTGAGCTTGCATTAATTGCAGACCCATTTGTGATGAAGTATTATAATTGTAATTGAGCAACTAAAAAAGGGCACGACGCGTGCCGAAAAAATATCGTTTGGAAGTCTCCGCATTACATCATGACTAAGTTATTCACTTCTTTACTTTTAAAGGGAGGGAGAGAGGATTGAACCATGGAATCCACCGAGACTGATACGGTGCAAACGAAATAAATTTCGCAGAGTTTCCATAGTTGGATGAGTTTGGTTCATATGTAAAGATGCTTTACAATGCATGCTACATTGTGCAACCTGTGAGGTGTAGTACTACACTATGCTGAAGCCGCATCACGCGATGTATTTAGCCTATGTCTAATAATGATGAATACAGTCATTATATATGAATTAACTTTCAAATGTATGTCACTATACGTTCACAAATTGCTTTCCGGGTAGGACCAAATGGTCTCGCAGGCCGGAGGTTCCTTACCCCTGGTATAAACCATTTCGCAACTCCGTTAAAAATTCTCGTAAAATACGGCGTTTATCCCACCGAGTTCTCTTATGCATTGTTTCTACTATAATAAATTGAATACTCATTGGGTATGCATTAAAAACTTTCAGCATATTCATATTCGATCAGACACCGTTACAGCTTCCAATTTAAAAGTTCTCGCATTTTACATTCATCGTCACACACGTCCGGCACATCTGATTTTACTAATAAGCATTTGCAACTTTCGTGATCATCGGTGGTTACGGCTTCAGTGATTTTACCAAATAAACGTTTTCTTGTTTACCCTTTACGGGGGGTTACCATTGACAAATAACACACAAAACAAAACAAATGCCATAGAGCAGCTTACAACTCCCGGCAATGGTTGAGACTTTGAGCAAATGAAATTTTCTTAGAATTATATGTGCCAACTGATAATGGCCCCCTATGGGGCAGTGTGGCACTTAATCATTTCCTTTATCGAAAACTTGAATATCCCCCATTTAAGGAGCTGCACATGGGCCTGAAAATGAATTGAGCTCATGACAAGTCGATCGAATCAATGAATTCATATGACCAGCGGTCGAATGACCCAGTAAACCTAGGCTGAAAATTTGAAATTATTGCAAAAATATACTTGACAATACATACCAGTTCATACTTTATACATAATACATGACATTTGCAAGATTGGGGGGGGGGACAATTTGCCCAAATAAAGAGAAGTATTTTTTATTTATATCATATCGAGTAACGTTATTTTTTGAAAATTGAAGACCATGCTTTGAAATTTTTGGGGGGCAAGTGCCCCCGTGCCCCTATGGCTAGCCGCCAGTGTCTATGAATATCGTTAAAGAACACAATGCATTCGTTTGCTTCTGCGTTCTTCTCATTTTTGATATCGCGTACATCGCGATACTTAAAAGACGGCCTAGTATGGTATTGCAAGGAACCTAGTATCGCGATTATCGCAATTATCGATTAATTATGACAGCCCTAGTTAGACCGCGTGTTTGGTGTAGTGGTTAGAGCATCCGCCTCTCACGCGGGAGGCCCGGGTTCGATTCCCAGGTCGAGTCATACCAAAGACTTTAAA
>WURT03221411.1:7740-25436 GCA_009936505.3 Holothuria glaberrima | reverse complement strand
TATCGGAGCTCATAGACTCCCAAACCAGATGAGTTTGGGGACTCTTCCTCTCCTCATCTTGCCCTGCTTGGATTTGAACAGCTAAATTTGGCAATTTTCTGGATATTGGAAACAGAGCATTACTGTTGGTCCCATTGCGACCCATTTTACAATGTTCTAAAATACATTACTGAATATTTTCTAAGGAGCAGTAGTGGATGGTTAGTTACAATTTCTAATCCTACTGCTGCCTTTAGGGAATTTCTGAAAAGGTCCGGTGTTGCTGTACAAAGTATCGAAAAATGTGGAAAAAAAAGACCACATCCTTCAAAATTCATTCTGATATTGTTCAAAATTCCATGCCTGAAGAATTGCATGACTAATGACGTAAGTTCAGATTTGGTCGAAGTTTGACGAAATATCACAAAAACTGTCAGTCAGTAAAGTAATGTTAGTGGAAATTCCATTAAGTGATCTTAAGCTTCAACATTCAGGGTGTATAAACAGCTGTTTATGTTGTAGGTGATCAGATGTTTGAAGCTGCTCGATTTCTCATTTAATGGCTAATATGGCACACAATTGATGGATGGTTATGTTACTTAAATTGTCTTCTGTTGTATTTTTGTGTCTGAGTGCTATTAACATTATAACCAAGTTTCAAGCAGTTCAGAATCTAGGTCGTATATACAAAGTTTTATGGTACTGTTTGTCTCCTTAGCTAAATTAACATGCATATATTGTACCTGTAGAATTGTCCAGTGGAACATTTTATGACTCTTGTCAGGAAGAAAGGCAGCCAATTACCCTAAGCATTTGCTTTAGTTTGTTCTTAAACTGCTATGACTTATTTTTCTTTTTCATTTGGACACCTGGGAAGGGGGGGTGTATGTAAAGTAGGGTTCAAACAGTCCAGAATCTATGCTATAGTGTTGGATGTGGTGTCATTTGTCTCTTTTGATCTAGTTCATGTGTATTATATTATTCACTACTGGAAGAATAGTCCGACAGAACATTTTATGGCACTGTAGCATGGTTTATATGGTTTTATATGACTATGTAGGTTATGAGAATGTTTGTTACAACTATCTGTGTCAATTAGACTTAACTTGATGGTTGGTAGCCTATGCTTATATTTTTTTTTTTGAGAGAGAGAGAGAGGGAGGGACTGTGGCGTAGTCATGTATGTGTATGGTGGTTATTGATTAAAGGAAGATGTATGTATCAAAAAAGGGCATGACCTCATGTATTTCAATGAACATGTAGATACTGTCTCTTCTGTACAGTATATTGTAAACTTATTTGTCGGACCAAACTGGATTAGCAAAGTTAATAGCTTAATTTTACACTTCATTTGCAATATTTATGTTATCAAACAGTATGAAGATTATTAGGCCCATAACCAGAGGGAGTTGAGGTACAGTTTGATGAACCCCCGACAACTGCCACCTCCCTATAATGTTCCATTCCAGCCAACTCATTGACATGCAGTTAGTGAAAAATGTGTAAAATGCGCAGCTAGTAAACATCATAGCATTCTTGATTATTCAAAATTCTCAATCTACATTGCTCCTCCTTACCCCTTACTTACATATGTAACCCCCACTTAATACCTGCAGTGTTACCTGGCAAATAAAAGATAGCTTAGTGCAAGAGAGCCCTCTAAAAACTGCTGTTTTCAGTAAAGTATGGGGGCTTGTAGATTCCTAAACCAGGCAGTTTTGTGGATTTTGATCCTACCACCTGGACAGTGCAACATCTATAAATGTATTCAAATGTAACAAATTCTGCATCAAGGAACTTTGAAATGAAAAACAGCCCTCCTCGTAAGACAACCTTGTTACTCAGGACTGGAGAAAATGTTTATTTCCTGGGAAGGGAGTAAAAATTTCCACAATTATTTCTGTCATTTTATGTACAAAAGTTTACACCAATTGCAAGAATTTCGCTCCAAATGCCCAAATTTCCATGGAAGGAGCCTCCCAGCTTTCGAAGTTTTTCCGCCCATGCTGGTTACTCACCTGATACTGTGTAGTTGAATAAAGGAGATTTGTAAGATTCTGGTTCTCTTAAAAGGTCATGTGACATGCCACCAAAAAGAGCTGTTTGACTTGTCAGTTAAAGAATTAAGTCCTCCAATGAAAGATCTGTTGGAATTATTACAATATCTTTTACTGTTCTCAAAATATACGTCTTTAAAGTTTGATGGTTTGTGAAGAATCTCATTGCCAATGCAAAAATAATGGTGTGGAGTGCTGCAGAGTGTTTATTCATGATACAAGTGTGAAATAGAAATTACCCTGAAAATTGGTCAATATTTATGATGGATTTTAATAGGAATTGCAGCTATTTTTTGGATATTTAATGCTTTTCACATCAAATATCCAACTATGTTATTTTCCTGTCACACGACCATTAAAAGTAAGTATGTTGTGTCACTTTAAGAATTGCGAGAGTTAGGTTGTAGTTGAAATGCAAACTGTGTTAGCCACATAATCAAACAACTTGAGTATGAAAGAAGGAGCCTGTAGCTGGGAGTATTAATATCCTTCCGATGTAAGTAAGAATCTGCAGCTCTCTAGTGTGTTTTATTTTGCCCGTAGAAACTCTCATCTCAAAAATTGGATATATTATCTGTATGTAAAAAGATTGAAGTTGGCGATAGTGGATTCACATCTTTGTCTGAAACTTCATCGGAACATTTGATTATGCCTCTAGAGAAGTGAATTACAAGCAAATGCCACTTTGGCATGTCGCTAATAAATTAACGGGAACGTTATATCGCCCCTGCATTCATAAATTGTCTCCAGGAAGGGAGAATTAGGTACAGAATCGTGATGTTGCCTTGCACATTGAACCCAAATGCCATTTGTGACCACTAAGGATAATATTTGCATGGTATTAACGGGCAACAGTGTATTTGCAGTCTGGTATACTGTCGAACAAAACAAGTATATTGCTGTGTCATTTCATAGTGACAAGATCTGCTGTCATAAACAGAATCGATACGCCCATATGTTTTACTTGTTCCTCACTTTAATTACTCTTGTCATTTGATGTCACGTTTCAAATCACAGGATAGGTGAATATTTAGTGGACAGGTTCGTGCGCACGTTGCGGTAACAAACAGAGCTTAATTGGTTTCTGACTGCAAGTCACTCACGCTCCTTCCAATTTTCATTTACGATAGATTCAAAGTCTAAGATGATTCATTTAAGTTTTCCTTTAATGAATGATGTTGCAGTATGTTGTTTGACGAAGTGGTGTTATGAGATAAGGTGATGACGAGGTAATTCAGGCCTGAAGTTAGGGTTGATTCATTTCATTTTGTGGATTTATCATTAATGGAACCAAATTTAATTACCTTCATAAAGGTTATCGATGACAATACTAATTTGGCAATACTACATTTTCTGTATTAATGAGGAAAAGGAAATTTATGATTGGCATATATCAAACTTAAACTTTAAAAGGCCAGTGTAATTGTTACAAATATTTTATTGTGTTGCATTGTATTGTATTGTGTTGTGTTGTGTTGAGATAGATTTCTACAATTATATACATGTACATATATTACAATACATTAATTCTAAATTATGGAGATGGCTGAGAAAAAAGTTTGAAAGCTTGTAAAGGAAGACCCACCCCTTTTATAAGGGTACCATAAGGGTACAAAAAAGAAAATACATGCTGGAAAAGAAGAATTACTTAAAAAATTATTTCAAGTGAATGAGACTCCCAGTCTCATTAAAGACAAACATCTTACCCGACTCCCCCCCCCCATAAAAAAAGAAAAACAGTGTTGGTCCTGATGTACAAAATTGAACTTTAAGTCATCTGCTTGTCATTTGTAGTAACTCTTTGGTGGAAGGGAAGATAAAATTTTCCAAACATGTAACTCTTTCCAGAGATACAGTGCATGATAAGAAGTCTGTAATGTCATAGGAGCACCTTGAATAGACATAGTATGTATTTCTTATGATGTTGACTCCCTTGTATGGAATATTTTTGTCTATGTCGTTCTTCCATTTTACATAAATGTAATTCTTCAACTTGCCTACAAGTACCATCTGGCATCAATCATAAATCATTAGCACTTGGTAGCACCAAGGTGAGAAATTATGGTGCAGTTGGCTGGATGTTTTCCGGGGGGGTTACAATATTTCAGTTGCAGTTTAATACCAAGAGAAATCATCCTCCTTGCCAAAATACCCAATCCGTGTGAAGGATTGGCGTTCATCATCCTTTGCATGAAATGTAGTTCTTCAATCTAGATACAATGTTGCATTTATACTTTGCACAGGAAGGAGATATAATATCTTGCTTGGGAATGTTGTTTCGGGGGAGGTGGTCTGAGAGCATGATGCCCCCAAATACCCCTTCCCATTGTAAACAAAATATGACGTCATATGTTAAATGTGTATAAATGGTCTATAGTAAATGGGAGTAAGAAAAAGATGATCCTTCAAACCCGATACCCCATCCCCCAGCCCCTACCCCATGTAGACAAGACACAATGTCAAGAAAAATACCCTATGCCTTTTTCCTTAATATTGTAAAAAATTGAGGGTATTTTAAAGATGTTTTTCAGATTCTTTTGTACAACTAAATAGTGTAGGCTCCTCTTTTTTCTGTTTTCATACACAATTTTGCTTTTTCCCCTTCATGCACGCAATTCTCTTTCCCCAGTTCATTTTAATTGGGGCTCAAAAATGACTATTGTTAAAACTCCTTTTGAATCAATTACCAGTATTCCAATCACACTCGATATCAACATCGCCTGATATTAATCATATGGCCCTAATATTGGTACAGTTATCTAATATACACCTACCGTTTGATCAAATTTGATTTTATACCTCAGAAAGCAAAATGGCAACTTGATTCAATATCGTTACAGACTAACCGCCATGAAAATTGATCACACGTGCCATACACACAGCTTAAGCTTTGAAGACAGCACTTTCCTTTAAAATATTTATATTCAATGGATATCAGCCGATATTGAGATTATAGATATATGGTTGTAAGTTGCTAGCATGATATCAACACTATTTAATACCTTCCACTTCTGCTCAGATTTTATCCACAAAATGATTAAGATTCTGTCACACTTTTGTTTTCTAAACAGTTTATGATGATCTGTATCAAGGTTGCAGACATCTCCAACGAAGCACGACCAATGGATGTCTCTGAACCATGGATAGACTGTTTGTTGCAAGAGTTTTTTAACCAGGTTTGTGTACTGCAATAAGCCCCCACTCACAGATGATATATGAGGTGCTAGTCAGATTGAGCCATCAAAACGTGTTATACCATATTTTACAAGGTTTATTCAAGTCATTGGGGTGTGTCAGTATGACAGGTCATGGCTGAAAGCCTTAAAGAATGATGGTGTGATTTGGGGAAATCTGTTAAACAGAAATCTGTTAAGACTGAAGCAGACATCTGTTAACATGAAAATGAAGTATAGACAAGTTTCTATTGATAATTAATCTGTGGACCATATTTCAATCTTGCACAATAAGAAACTGCCTTGACTTCCTTCCTATTGGATGTAAGCCATTCAAGGCCATCTCAAATCCAACCTGAATGTACTATGTGATCATTTTTGAAGGCTCTAAACTAAACTAATTATTCATAATTATAAATTCACTTTTCTGCCAGTTTAACAATGAAGCACATAATTTAATTCAATAGTAATGGTGGGTTGCTATGGTAATATATCTCTCCCGTTTCAAAGTAAGCTGTAGCTAAGTATTAATACAGCACCACATGAGTATAACAAAAGTGGGTTAGGAACTTGCTTTGCAACTTAATGTCATTTATTTTCACCCCAAATAAAAAAAAAATGGTCGAGACTTTGGATGTCTTCGTAAATAGATGTCTTCATAGTAGATCCCTTTGAAGATGTGCTATAATTTCTGATACATCTAAGAAAACTGCTTTCAGGTGAATTTTGTGAGTGGTGTCACAGGGGAAATACACAGGCAGAATCCCTGGGAGATTGGGAATATATCCCCCCCCCCCAACTTTTTGAAGATGCTCCCATTTATTTTCATTGTTTCACAAAGTACATTTTGCCTGAAGGTCCCTTAAAACACTCCCCCCCCCCTCCACACACACACCTATACACACACACAAGGTCCTTAATACTCCTCTACCCACTTTACTCAATATCTGCTACTGGTGATCTATGACAGATAGCACACATGCTGAACTTAGGTTTGTACTTTATATGCTAAAAGCTGTTAGGATGCTATGACACTCATAGTAATCTCATATACCCATACCCCAGTAGGTCAAAGGTCTTGGGGGTGGTAAAGCCCATTGGTGATTGAAGAATGAGCCAGTGTTTTGTAATAGCCTTGGTAAGTTAGAGCCATTGTTCTTGTTTGTTAGTCAATGGCAACATGGGGCAGTTTACTACCAGGAGCTGTCCATCCAAGGGATAGGGTGATAGTTGAGTGGAACGAGGCCTTATAAGGAAAATGATTTCTTCTAACTACAAGATTTAGATCATGTTTTTCGACCATTTTACTGTTGCTGTAGAATCTCTGAAAAGGCATCTCCCATTCCAGTCACTTCCCTGGCCTCTCCCTGTGGACAGAAAGGCAGTCAAAAGGCTATATTATTGTTGCAAACATAAGTCAGTTGTTCCCTTTCAGTACAAACATGTGGTAAATGCTTTCACATATTCAAAATGTTCAAGTGAGGAGACCGGGGATTTACTGTAGACATGAATAAATGTAGTCAATTTTAAAAAAATTCTAAAAGGATTTTGTATTTTCTTTTTCCAACACAGAGCGACATGGAGAAGTTAGAAGGGTTACCAGTGGCACCTTTTATGGATCGAGAGAAAGTGACCAAGTCTTCATCCCAAGTTGGCTTCATCCGTTTTGTCTTGTTGCCTCTATTTGAGGCCCTTGGTGCATTAATACCTGTGCTAGAGGTAGGACTGCAGTAAAGGAAAGATAGCCCTTTAGAGGGCATAACATTAAAACTAAAAAGTATTCTGTGGTTGTTTCAAAACATGTCTGCAAAATTTCTCTGTTTACATGTTGAATTTTAAAATACACATTTGAAGGTAATTTAGTGTTTTATATAACGCTTTATGCAGTTGCCCACTTTTAGTCAGTGAACTGTTGAGAATGTAGTATCACTGTTCATTAGCTGAAGTAAATTTTGGTATTTCCAGGTCTACTGGCTTTCCACCCACAATTAGGGTACCATCTATACCATTTAAAGCGGATTGTCCCATTTTACAGCGAAAAAAGCGTGTCCTGTTTACTAGGGAAGATGTCAACATTCTAAACTTTTCAATAGTAGAAAATATTAATATCCTGTTGTATACTCCTCTCACCTGTTGGTTGCTATAGTTTTACCAGGCAATTTTGACCTTATGTGGCTATTGATAAGGAGAATATCAAGAAGTCTATAGGATTGGCAGGCTGCGTTTGTTTCTCCAAGGGATAGAAAATTTCAGTGATCAGTGTAGCTCATTCTTGATGCATGTCATGTATATTCCTTGATAAGAGACCTCTGCCTTTTTAACTTATCATTTCTATTTATTTATCACTGAAGTGTAAAGGAAGCTTTACACACGATTGACATTTTCAGAACTGTTAATGTAGTTGAAAACTTTCATAATGGGAAATAAAATCACAAATCACTCAAAAAGTTTCTGCCTGTTTGGCAGTTGATTGCAATTGAAGCCGGAGGGGGGGGGGGTCTTACCCTTCAGAATTTTTGTTGGGAAACTGATGGGACTTGTCATTTTCATTTACAATTCTTCACATGAAAATGTGGGAGAAAATTCCCTTCTCAAAATATCTTCTATTATTTTAACAGGTGTGGCCAAAATTCTTCAATAGTGCGTTGCGATGAAAATTCTGCTGCTATATTTGTTGCCCTCTTTAATAGTACCTAAAGTAATTGTGTATGTAAGTCTTTTCTTAAACTTTTGCAGGAACACATTATTGAACCAGTAAGGAAAGGACTGGAGTACTACACTGACATGGGCAAAGCTTTGGAAGAAGAAAAACGTAAACGTGAAAACGAAGCTAAAGCTGCTGTTTTGAATGGAGGAACAGACTCAAATAAAAGCAAACAGAATGGGCCAGACTCAAGACCTCCTTTGGAAACTGATCCCATCAATAAGAATGGAGGGCCCGCTAAATGTGTTTCTAATTCTACAACGGGGAAGGATAAGAAAACGGGTAAATTGGGTACATCAACTGGAATAAATAAGTCAAAGTCTGATGGGGTTAAACAAGGAGTGAAGGCCAAATGACAGCACACATGGTTAAGGGACGGACGGCAGTGAACTAGAGACGGGTCACTGTCTGGACAATAGGGTGGCCGGCCCCTTTGCATGCTTAGGGTAACTGTCCATACTGTGCTGTACCAAGGTGTGTGCTACCTACTGAACATCATTGGAGGAGAAGAAGTGTCAGTGGCCAGGCATTGGAATAAGTACGTTGGTGTCCCCACAATGCTGGATAAAGGTGACAAGGCACTCACGTGTGGATAGAATGGCATCCCACTGCTGCAGCTATTGTAGTTTTGTAGATGGAAGTTATTTGTGTGTGTTGGTGTTAAATCATGCATGGATAAAGTCACAGCTGAAAGAAAAGGACAGTGTAGTGTAACTGCTCTTTTAATGGAGACAAGCAGTGCCCCCCCCCCGTCCAGTTATATTGGAACAAAAGCTAATTTTTTTCAAATGATTATCTTCACTTCCCTTCCAAGTATCTTTCATGATATTCCAGAATATAAATATTCAAATTATCGTTAAAGCAAGTAGACATCATGCATGAATTTATCAAATCAGCAAACAAAAAACATTGTCACATGACTGAAAAGGGCTATACTTTTTTTTCAAATTAGGGAGACTGTGTTTGTTCTTGATTGATAAAAATTGCAAGGGATCGTCTATAATCCCACCACTGCCACCAGTGTTTGTTTTATTTTGTAACTGTAAGATGTTACAGACTGAAATGGCAAATGAATGAATATTTAAGGTTCTGTGTATGGTGTGTCATATGTTTTGCCATAAGTTATGAGAGTTGTAGAAGATGTCTGAGATTGTGGGCAGTACATTGTAGGTTTAATTCTTGGGTTTTTCTAGACAGAATGATTTGTTGAATGGCTGCTTGAGATAAATAAGTTTATTATTCTCCTCTTACCTCCTATTTAAATATGTATTTCCTCTAATTATAGTCCTCCCAACTCTCCTCCTAGCCTCTCTATTGCCAAGCTTTCAGTGTAGACTGGCATGTTCGAGCTGTAATAGCCTTTGCATGTTTGGAACCCTATCTATTTTGTAGAATTTGTATTAAAGAACAGTGGTAATAAAACTTTGAAGGATAGTGACAAGATTAAAGTAAAAACCTTTATTCCTCTGATAGTGCAATGATTGCTTGATTGGCATGATAAATGGCAGTCAAGTTTTCCTTATTTTTATGGATGGAGACAGTTTGGGTATTAAACAAATGCTGAACTGGCTTTTTGTAGCACTGTACTTTATTCTATTATTGTAAGACTTTTTTCCCACATTTCAAATCATATTTATAGCCCTCCTTTAGTTTGAGAGAAGTTTATTGTGCATTACTCCCAACTCTTTAGGGAGCATTCTTTGGTATCTTTGGTTTACTACAGAAAGTGTCTATGGTATGATGTTGTATGACCCATTTGGCCTTCCAAAAGTCAGATCCCGTACTGTTTGTGACAATTTAAAAGAGTCATAGATTTAACTATGAAAGAGAACTTTTTTGTTGAGGAAATTTTCTTTGACCTGTGATCGATATCTAGTGAACCATCATATTAAATTCAAAAATTGTGCGTGGTAATATAAAACATCTGTCTTGCGTATGCAGTCTCTGTTGTCAAACACTTTACTTCCCAGCATGCGCTGTCAATGGAAGTTTCCCAACTGGCTTATTAAAATCCCTTTTGACTTCTGTACTTGCATCCATCCTTGATCAGTTGATCCATCATCATGTGACCTCTCTAGAGAGGTAACTGGACCATGACCCTAGTCCTACTTTCAAGCCTGAGAGTGCAGGCTGTTTGAAGGAGTACAAATGTCTGAGGGCTTTTGCGATCAAATTATGTAGGTGCACAAAGATCCAATGCTACCTTCATACACTTGTTGGACAACTGTTAAAGGAGGTTTTAAACATGTCCTTCCAGCTCAGGAAATAGGTATCAATTTGAGGCTGAATACCCATAAAATTGAAGGGATTACAGATGGAGAAAAGCTTTTGTAGTAGACTACATGACTTTACATGGTGGTATGTTTACAATTGAAGTTTCATTTAGATGAAAGTGTTTGCAGTGGAATATTTCAAAGATAAGGCTTATAAATCTCGGTAGATTCCATCAATTGTGGGAAGGAACTGTTTCTGTACCGTAGAGTAGAGTATGTGAGTTTCGGTTTCTTGAATTAGATAACAATTAAATTTAGGTTTTGGTATTAGAGGGAATTTGGAATTTGATGGTCAGAACAGTGCTTCCAGAAAAGTGTTAATATTTTCCTTTATTTCTTTGTCTTCTGGAAGTCTTTTTTACTTCATTTAAACAATGCATTTACAGTAAATTTGTGTACTGTTTTGTAGCAAGTAAGTGGCTGACATTAAAAGCATATACAGTTATAGAATGTATGTTTTGGATCAAATGAAATATATCATGTATAAAAGTAATTTGATACAATGTACAAGTCACATCAATGACCAAAAGATAATGAAGGTTTACAGGCAGGTAGATATAGTGCATGTGGGCAGTATTTCTCTATTTTTTGTATGTACATACATACATACTCTGTACTCACTCCCTTTAATTGTAATAATGGGGCAATTTTAGGCCTCTCTCTCCAAAAGGTGATGCTGGGGAGAAGTTTGCTACAAGTCACCTAGGTACATCCACTTGAACCTCTTTTTCTGATAAATAGTTGAAAGGAATGATTTCTTCTGGCTGTAAAGAAAAAGAAAATCAGTGAGCTGGTCTGAATTTGATGAAGAGAAATATGAGTGTGCTTCATTGGTGGTTGTTGAATATTGAGGGCAGCATTGCTATTCATACAGAAGGGACAATGGGATAATGCTAGGATTTCAGGTTCTAACACAAAGACCCAGAGGCTGAGCTTTAAGACCTTCCTCATAGTGAAATTTGAAAGTAACTATGTTGTACCAACCAGTTTCAAGTTTAAGTGCTTGTTATAATAGTATCTGGTTCTTCAGTGAAACAGTACAGCTGAAGACTGGTGTATAAACTGATTCTGATACAGCTTTCAGGTAAAATGTATAATTGGAACATTTTAAAATTACTCAACAATGTAAGGAGAAAAAAGCTAATTTAATTTTGTCTTCAACATTTCCCATAAATGGATTTGTAACAAATTTTAGGTTTTTATTCCCAACCAGCCTTTGACACTAAAATTGTGTTTCCAAAAATTATGTCCCACATATTGTACCAAACAGTGCACTATGCATTAGTGACTTGAAAAGACTAATATTTGGTTGCTCTGGATACATAATAACCAAATTCTCTTAAATTTCCTAGCATATAAATGAATATTTTGATTAAAATAAATTTAGTTCTTCCTCAGTTTTTCACGAGTTTGTCTGTTCTACCCCCAAGAGTGGGATACTGTAAATTAGGAACGGTAGCACATGCCTTTTCAAGACTACATGGTGTAATAACCTTTGTTTTTGATGACGAAAGAAACTTTTGGCATTTTTAACAATACTACAGGGATATTTAAGTATTTTGGTGCATCTCTTGGGACTATTTATACAGCAGGGTCTGTATTTTAATGTTATATTTTTAACCGTTAAGAGCAAACTAAACTCCCCTGTGGGGAAAGATTTTAGTAACAAAAGTACATTTGAATACTTCTCTCTGTTTTCACTTTTTAACACTTTTTGTTTTCACTTTTTTATGAGTGGAATTTTTGCTTCTGAATTTCAATGTGAAGATCTAGGTTCAACTATTTTGTAAATTGTTTGAAAAACTCTGCCATTCAATATTAATATACTTATGTTTGTAATATTAATGTTTTACTACAATGCAATCTTCATGTCCGGAACATAAAGACAAATATTAAAAAAGTGCTATAAATTGAGGGATTTTTATCAATTTCTGTAGGTGTGTCAATCTTTTCAAAGTAGCTTAAACTTTCAAATGCAGTCAAGTTTTTCCTTGAAATATGTAAAATACAGTGTGCCATGTTTAGGCAATGTAAAAAGTACAATTGACCCATTGTTGGGCTGGTACTGGAATGTATGTGTGGCTATAAAATGCAAGTATTTGCAAGAGTATTTGTAAAAGTATAAATCAAAATCGATGGTGGCATCTTTTGGGTCTTACTTTGTGTTGCCCTTCAACTTTGAGAAAGAAGCATGAACAGATAAAGTTAAAAATGGTTGGAAAAAATTAGTACATGATTGTCAAATTTTCATTATCAGGGTTTAGAAATTCCTCTAATTTTGTCATGAAATGTCATGGAAGAACCATTAACTTTGTCATTTTACAAGAGGGCATCAGAAACTGATATTTCACAAAAAAAAAAGTTGTGGAAAATGAATTGGAATCATGAACTACTTAAACATAATGATGCATAATATTTACTGGGGAATGGCTTTGTGAAATAGAACATAGATTATCACATTGATATGTTGGTAAATTGATGTTAAGTGAGTAGACAGGATGGCTTGAAGGGGAGATGTTGCCCATCTTGTTTTTGGTAATAGATGACTAGCTTCTTTTTTTTTTTTTTTGTTTCATGACTGGTAAGTTTGCTGTAAGTAGAATTGTGACATGTTGAAAAATATGAATCAGTCATGGCAAACCCCAGTTTTGTCATGGAAAAGCAATGGATTTTATTTTCATTTTTCTGTGCAAATCCTGGAAATGATATTCTACACTTCTCATAGAAAATATTCTGGATATAGAATCATCATACATCTGTGTAGGAAAACCTAATGAGGGCTTCACAGGTGCATAGACCCATTTTGCCTACATTGCAATAGTAACGCAAGCAGGTGGGCATATTGACATGATGTGCCATGTCCAATTATACACACATACGTACACACAATGACCAATTAATGTTGGGCAGTGTTGACTCTTGTCATACCGTGTGTACTCACTACTATAAATGCATTAGTGTAGCATGCAAGCTATCAATCAAATGTTTTACTGTGGTATTTTTAAAAAAATATGACTCGTTGCCATGGAGATGAAGTTAATAGTGAATATAAATCAAAATAAAGTGGTGATATATTTTGTTGCAGAAAGTGTAGGCCATAAATGTGCGCATGAGTTTCGAGTATCAGTTATACATTCTTGAGATGTTTAAAGATCATTTAAACATGGCATTTAAATTGTTTAATTGGCAGGATAGGAATAATGGGTGATGTCCATGGCATACAAATGTGGTAGAGCAAAACATGTGTACTCTCGTTATTAATACTTAACTTCTCAGTGGAACAGTGAACATAATTTCAGTATGCATCCTGATATGTGATAAATCGTCAGCTTAATATACTGTTTACTTGATGCATCACCCTACACTCAGAAGTTGCAAGTGGATGAGCAGCAGTGGTGGAGCTAGGAAATTCAGTCAGAGGGGGTGAGAATGGCATTTGAGGTGCTTTGAAGTAGGCAGATACCCTATGCCTAAACACAATCTAACCTAAAAAGGGCATGGACAGGTGATTTGAGTCCTTCACAGGAGACCAAACCCCCCCCTCCTGACTATATGGACGCTTTGCCACTGATGGTCAGGATCATGTGACCTGTTCCACCAGATGAAATAGTAGTCGGGTTAAAGTGCTGGGGTTAGCTGCAAACATCTAAATAAGCACTTATTTTGGGCTCACCATTCAGGGCAACTTGCAGTTCCAGTGGTTGTCAAGGAGACAGTTGATGCTCAACTGGTTGCGTTCCTTACCGGTACTGTACAGGCACTACGGAAAACCGCTGTAATGTAGCATGTAGTCTTGTTCCATTCGGTAGTGCTTCTGGGGGTTCGTTATTTTCAGTTTAAAATGTGAATTCAGGAAGAATGATGTACTAGATGTGCAGAGCCCTGATCATAGAAGAAAAGTACTGATTTCTAATTTATTCATCTTTTCTGTGAATTGTTAGGAGAAAGTAATATTACAGTCAAAGTTTTGAATAGCTTGAACTGGTCAGTGATGTCTCTCCTTTCTGTATATGCTTCGAAATCAGCTAGTATTTTACAATAATGTAATCACATCAGCCAATTATAGGATGTTTATGTCATAAATCACATTTTTGCCATGGAAACGGGATAAAATATTGCATATGAATATTAGTGATCAGGGCATGTAGATGTTGTTTGTACCGTAATGAAGAACATAAACCCACTATAAATGTGTAACAGCATGGTTTAAATATTGATATAATTTAGGCATGCATTCATGTAGTTACATATTGGTCACGTGATGGTACACCCTTATGTTGGTTGGGATGGTGTTTTATAACATTGTGTTACCATGGGTTTGATTATTTTTAACATAAGTTTCACCATATTGTCCAAAAACCAATAACCTTTTTCTACAAATTTCTGGATGATGTGATGAGAAAGCGTTAGTGTTTCTAACTCTAAGATTGCTATAATTGTTTCAGTAGTAAATATTTCGCTAGGGGAAACTATTAATGTAATCGGAAAAGGTAATTGGTGTACAGAGGAGGAGAGCCCTGCAATATGTTGATAGTGAGTTTAACACAAGATGTCGTATTCTTTTGTTATTTATGCTGTTCAACTCTTTTTATGTTTGGCAAAAATGTGTGGATATTTTCAGCTATTAACTCAGAAATTTACCTCAGATGCCTCTTTAAATATTTTTGTTGCATTCAATATAAGTAAGTGGCATTCATAAGGATGTCTTAGTAATTGAGTACAAAATTTGTGAACAAGTTGAAGCAAAGGCAACAGATTAGTATGAGAATTTTATCAGAATCAGAATTGGAAAAAAAAGAACTTCATGTTAATTATTGTGTCATCCATAAGTATTTGCTGCACATGAATATTCATCATATTGGTTTGCAATATGTAAATGAACAATACATGTATGCCTTTTTGAATAATCAAATATTGAAAAATATGTTTACACAGAAGTGCTGGGAGAAAGGTTAAGAAAATAGGCCTATAATTTACAAATCATCTACATGAAATCCATGGAGAGGTTTATTTTTAACAGTAATTAATAATTTTTAAGTTTTAAAATTATGCATATGTAATTGTTTGCAGAAGGATCATTTGTTTATAGTAGCTTGAGAAATTAGTTTTGTATTAAAGTTATAACAGAGGTGTGTTTTTCTGGTCATCATGTTCTGCAACTTTTTAAGTGTTTTGAAAGGTTGATATAGAAAATTTTAGTCGACTTCCAGAATCTCAATAAAGTGTCATCAGATTGAGATTATTGTGACAGTAGCAGGTAGTTATATGTTTGAGACCAACTTTTTTTTTTTTTTTTTACCTCTCGTTTCTTGTTTATATCTCTTTGAAATCACAAGTCACTGTTGAGACCGTATATGGAAGTAAAGGAAAGTATGGTTGTGATGTTTCATGTAATTGAAGTTAATCAAACCATGGAAACCAAAACACCAAGTATAGTCCCTTGCAGATGAATGTCAACACTAATTTTGGTTTGTGGAACAGGGTGTTCCAAGCCATTTTCTTTAGAAGAGTTCGACTTTTCAACTTTTCGTCATGTATATGAGATTGACCTACTGTGCTGTTCAAAGTTAATTTGAATTATATACACCTATGTATTGCTATTTTCCAGAGGTGTACAGCCATTTTTAATAATCTGTGACATGTACTGCCATTTTATAATTAATGCATTTATTCATAAAGCAAGTCTTGTGTAGTTTTCTGATTTGCTTGATATTAACCTACTATTTTCAACTAGCTAAGAAATATAAGTAGAGAAACCACAGATAGTTAAGGTTCTCTTTACCAACAATAGGAATGAATAATGAAAAGATGCATGCATATTCATGAATCCATATCTCATGCTGATAGATATTCATTGTGAGAATCTTATCAATTTGACATATCTCAGCTGAGTTACAAATAAGGAAATAGGAATCTTAAACAAGAAACTTTCCATGCTAGAATACCAAATGAAAATAGTAAAGGCAATGCATATTCATGAACTCACATCTTCAGCTGATATTGTGCTATTGTGAAGGCTTTACCTTCACATATCTCAGCAGAATAGAGAAAGAGGCATGTACAATATCACTGAAAGAGGATTCCCCAGCTCAAAATAGGAAGTGAATAATTTATGTCATACATATTCATGACCCACATCTTGCCATGATTGGCTTGTAAATGTACTCTGTCCAAAACGCACTGCACCACTATACCCACAGACCTGTCACAAGCTTATTATCAACTGTCACTTACTATTTATGCATGTCTTTTTGTTTTGATAATTGTTTTGTTGTGAATGTGGAATTTCTTCTCTTTTGCAATTGACTGATAAAAATTTCCCATGATGCAATAACATGACTAGCATCTTTTATTTTTCATTCTTTATGAAATGTAGCTGCTTCCTAATCTCTGACAACAGATATTTCTGTTTAAGATTTCTCAGAATTTTGTTTGAAATATGATTCAAATTGATCTTTGGAAATGCATTTTATAACAAGTATGTTAAATTGGCTCTTTTAATTACCATGCATTATTGGTAGAAATATTTATTAATATTTTAAGCTTTCTATGACATGTTTCTCAGGTAAATATTTTCTTTGTTCTTTTCACTCATTTTCTCTTTTGGTTTGCATATCTGTTTCTTCTAATATTTGGGCATTTGCTTCCATTTAAAGCAAATACACAAATTGGTGCCACTCTTTGCTGTAAGCAAGAGCATATGGAAAGGTTTTAATTTTACTCAGATAATTTTAGAGTAGTCAAAATTGCATATAATGGCCTGGTTATTCACAAAATTGTTTGAAAAACTGAATATCTCCTCTGATGGGAAAGTTTTTTAAGCCCTTGGAAAAATGCTATTGAATTGTGAAAGTATTTGGAATGTGTAAGATGACTTCTAATATTTGCTTGCAATTATACAAAGACAGTGTGGAGTAGAGTATGTTTGACCACCAAAGCAGTGATTCTGAAGGACTTGTAATGTCATTAGGGGTCATAAACCTACAATTTACAGTTTATCAGCAGTCACCCTAGTCATCCCAGTCTTATTTTGAAATGACAGCTAAATCTCACAAATTTCTTCTTTTTTCTCTTCCAAGTATATTTCGTGATATTTCAGGACTAAATTATTGCATATTCAAGGTAAACCAAGGAGTTACTCCTTGTAATTTTCACAATTTAGTGAGAAAAATATTGTCACATGATTCTCAAGAGCCATTCAGGAAATAGGGTAGACTACTACACTAATCCAAATTGGGGTGATTGTATTTACCCTTTCAGTTTCAGTGCGTGGATAATCCCCAGTGCTTGGACTTGTTTCTGGTGTTATCATATGTCACCAAAGGGAAAGATCCTTAAGGGTGCTTGAAAAACATTTTGAAAATTTGTGTATCCTTGAAAATTTTTACGCAATCAAATAGAATATGGTGTCTTCATTTCACTCAGTATGTCATCCCTTCGGTGATAATTGACGGCAGGGGTTCTCCAAGCTGCTATTAATAGGCTAATATCACAATTATTCATATCAAAC
>WURT03221300.1:0-26750 GCA_009936505.3 Holothuria glaberrima | reverse complement strand
ATACATTAATTCCTATGTAAAAAGTTATATTCTTTATTTGTATGTATATATGTAAAGCGAAAAAACAATAAACGAAATGAAACGAAATATGAATTTCAACTTGCCCGTCTTTACGACAGAAAATTCAACTCACTAACACTCACCTGCTGAATTATAACATTCACACTACGCATTCTACTAGTTTACCGACCGCGTGTTTGGTCTAGTGGTACTAGTATACCATAACGATCCAAAAGAACACCTCCAAAATTTTTCCCAATGTCTTGCAACTTTTGACAAGTGACAACAGACGTTCCAGATCGCCGCACTGCCATACACACTGTATGTACACTGTATGGAAATACATTTGTCATTGTGTTTAGTCTAATATTGCTAACGTTAGGCAAAGCTACACTTGTTGCTGGATAATACACGGAATATATTGGATATTTTCGGCTGAATTTCCCTTTGAGGGAAGAGAAAATACTTTTTATTATCCAAGGATCGTTTCTCACCATAATAAAGGTTGATATTAAATTATTTTATTCAGTCGAATTATCGATTAGTTGTGCTAACGTTGTTGTAGGCTATAGGCTAAGCCTGCACTAACGTTGTCATTTACAGCTCATCGCGGTAGGCACTGTATATTTAACCATTTATGCCAGAAATTTTAAAAATTATGATGGGCAATTTTGAATGGTCGTAATAAATAAAATACTATCATGAAAAATTACGACGACTTTTTCAGAGAAATGCAAACCCTGTTAAACGCGGTCTCAGATGTTATGGTATGAGTAGGTGGCCTTAAACTATAATGATGATAGGCTATAACATTAGGCTATAGGACTTTATACAGTGTGTACTGTAGGCCTATATGTAGTTGCACTACTGCACGTACATAGATGTAGGCCTATGTGAAAATTTCTGTGCTGTAGCAACTGCTTATTGTACAAAACCTTATTAAAAGCTACATAACCTACATTCTGTTATTTAAAAACTGACCTTTGGGTATATATTGAGTGTTTTAGATTCATTTTTAATCCTAAAAGAAGGAGTTGGAGATTTTTATGTAGGCCAACTACTTTCACACAGGTTACATAACGGTTGTAATTTGAATATTAAGGTGGCCATTTCTAACAAAACATGTCCTGTTCCCACGTGAATTGTCTAGAAAAATTTATTTACTTGTTTCTGAATAGAACATTAAGGTAAATTTTTAGTGTAAATCCCATGTAACTGGGATTGTTTTTTTTTACCCCTAAAGTTTTTTTTTTACCCCAAATTCAGAAAGTTTTGGGTGTAAAAAAACCAACAATTTTTTTAGAATATCTCAAGTTTTCTTAAAGAGAAACAATTTTGTTATGGGCAGTCAAAAACATGTTTCCACTCTCCAGTTCACCACGGTGGAAAATTATGAAAACCTTAAACCTGCGTCTTTTTATATCAAAGTTTAGGTTAATTGCTTTTTTTTACTCCGTCTCGCTATACTACTGTTACATACGATAGCTCAGTAGCACCTATGCATGGTGTTAGCAAAAGAACTGGGAAAATGTACATATAGTACAGTACCTTGAGGCAATGGTGAGCCTCATCCTACCATTAAACACACTTGCTTCTGAAGTAAAGTTTGTAACACACTAGTACTTCATAAGTGTTGCATCATACTTGTGTGAACATTCTAGGATACTGGTACTCTCCAAATTTGGGGAGAAAAGTTTGAATATATGTAAACGTGTGGTTCAGTTCTACTGTATGCAGGGTTATGGAGTCTTGAAATAGTGGCACCAGAAGTGTGCAGAAATGTAGGTCAGCAAAACTTGTGCTGTTGAAGATGACACTGCTGTACATACTTTTATACTTTTTGAAAAATTTTGTTATTGTCAAGTAAGTCAAAATAAAAAGTAGCAAAAATATGATTTGTAGTTTAAGGAACATTAAAACAAGTACAAGTTTAAAGTACTGTTTCAGAGTTTCCAGCAATCAGAGGAAACCTGGAAATTGAGTTAACTTAGAGAAAGTCAGGGAAGTTGAAGAGCCTTAAAGAGAGAGTCTGTTTATTTCTTTACATTTTAAAGTAGTGTATCCAGCATGTAAAAGATTCTTGTACTGGAAATGGGTTGACATAATTATCTCAGAATTTCAAAATTTTAGTCAGCAACAACAACAAACAAAAAAAAGAAACAAAAGAAAAAAATTGTGGAATTTTTTTTTATGCATGATTTGTCTCTCATAGGACATGGAGAGGAGGACCCCAATCCATGCAGCAGCCTTTCGGGGAGCTTCAGAGATTGTGGACATTCTAGCAGAACGAGGTAACATTTCATTAAAAGCATCTTGTGATCATTTAGAGCTGTAGCCAATGTGGGGGGCTGGGGGAGGGCAGAGGTTTGCACAAACCCTCTTTTCCAAAAGTCCTGAAGTAATATCTTGCAGATGGTGTTAGAATATGCTTTTGTTTGTCATTGTGGGCCATTAAATTGTGATGCACTAGATTCTGTTGCAAAGATCAAAGATTTAATGAATGCTCCTGTCAGAAAATGCACAAAACCACAGCACAAATGTTGAGTCGTGAATTGTCAAAGAAGCTAGTGTGGAACTTCTAATGTGGTTATATCATGCATGTGTGTTTTCATTTAAGACACTTTTCAGATTATAAAGTCACCTTTTATTTTGGCGGTTCTTTGTGTTTCAGGTGCACGAGTAAATACCAAGGACAGCCGATGGCTTACACCATTGCACAGAGCAGTGGCCTCTAAGAGCCTGGTAAGGGTACTATTGTTAATATATCAATGGACAGGATGGGAACCTCCATTGTTCTGATTACCTTTTGTCTTTGAACTTGTCAGAGATAACACTTGTTTGACTTGTTAAGGTATAGCAATATCCATATCAAGAGGTCAACAAAATTATACTCACATACCATAGGTTGAACCACAAATAGTACACAGTTGTAAATGTCTGTCAGGCCTGGAAGTGAAGTCTTGTACTTTGAAGTGCTTATGTTCCAGCTACTTCAGATAGCTTTGCCGCTTGTTTAAAGTGGTTGTTGGATGATTCTGTTCTATTGTCCTGGGTGTTTTATAGCTTGTAGCCTATGTTTGCAATCCACAGGGATCGATGGTTAAGCCAAATTACTCTGCATTTCAAGAGGGTGGGGGGAGTATCCATTCTTCACTAATTTGTTACAACATCTCTGTGCAATTTTAGGTCTGTGCTTTTAAGTTGGACCAAATATCAGTATCCACTGTAGTGTTATGAGTATTGGTAAAATTGTGATTAAATGGCAATACTGACTGATTGATATTCTATGGCATATACTTCATACAAATGTTTTACATGTTTGTTAGATATGTTAGAATTTTCTAAGCCCCATTGTTTTACCAGGTGTAAATGAAGCAATGCCTAGTGGTATTGTCCAGTAGCTTATGGATTAGTGCACTGTCTTCTCATTTCTCAAATGTTGGTTTGAATTTTTAATGGCTGCTTTCACCTGTACATTTATGGAGATTGATGGTGTCAACAATTTGGGGTGGTCTTCTGTCTCAACATTACAGCATGAAAACTTTGTTACCTTAGTATCTATGATACAAAGCCATTGATTTCATCTTTGCCTTCATCTTTGTCCATTTACCTTTACTTATAACCTGTCTACTGTGCTTGTATTTTGCTGAACTGATGGGTGTATTTGACATTATTACTCACATCTGCTTGGTGCAAGGGATTGAACCTGTCACTGAATGCAAAACAGGAAATTATCATGTCCTTGTCAAGATTATGTTAATTACCTTTTCTGTATGCTGAAAGTGACTGTCAGCTATCACAGGTTGTCATTTTTGGAAGGATATCAGAAATAATTCCTTGATGAGTTTGGTACCCTTGCAACAAGCCTGAAATAATAGAATTGATGAAGTTATCCAAGTGCACAGAGTACCTTTAATAGTTTGTAATTATTTTAACCTTCAAGGAAGCAATTTGCAATTTTTGCGTGTAGGATATTCCAGTTTGCCATTTAAATGTGTATGGCTGTAATTACCAGTTGATATACAGTAAGCTAAATTGTTTTCTCTCTATTTACCAGTTAAATCTCTTTAATCTCATCAATTTTGGCCATTCTGAGTTTCACCTTATATCTTATCATGTACAAACATGGTCTACATAACTGCTCTTATAATTTTAAATCTTGTGAAAATGAAGTATTGTCATATTTTCACAAAAGTCTGCCTTTGGATAGCAATTAATTTTGCACAATGAGTTTGTGTACAAAATTATTTTGTAAGATTTCCTCTTCAGTGTGGTCTCTTGGCTTGGGAAAAAACTATGCTAGATAGTGGCAGTATGCTGGTTTCATTGGCATATAATGAGGTCTCAGAAATCTTTCTTTTCTCTTTCTCTTTTTAGCACACTGTGAATGTTCTCCTTCGACACAATGCAGACGTCAACGCTAGAGACAAGAATTGGCAGACGCCTCTACACGTGGCTGCAGCTAATGATGCATTGGATATAGCCAGTGTACTGATTCCTTCACTGTCTACAGTTAATGTTACAGACCGGGCAGGTAGAACTAGTCTACACCATGCATCGTTTAATGGACATTTAGAGGTGAGATGCGACAGCATTAAGGTGTTGCTCCGATTTGTCATGGGGGAGACAGCTGGATGTAGAAATGAGAGTGTGGGAACATTGAAATATCTTAAATGTGCATGTAAAGTTGTGAATATTCTGTTTCCGAAATGAGAAAGGTTTGGGAAAAGGTTGGGATTTTTGTGTAGTCTTGAAAGTCCTTGACTTTTAGTTTACTGGGAAAATTGCCCTGTGTATCAGAAAATTGAAATCCTTGCTCATACAGTACTTGAAGTCATGCTGCAACAGGAACCCACTCTGCCGGAGCAAGGTTTTCTTCCTGACCTTTGTTACTCGTGGGTGTTAACAATTTAGCCATCTTGGACATTGAAATGTCTCTTCAAGGTCTTGAATATCTGTTTCTCAGAAGGTTTGAAACCGTATGTACTGTATAAGAAAGACAAATGAAAGAAAAAAAGGTAATTAAAGTACTCTGGGGATATTGAAAACATAACCACATGCAAGTTCAACACTGAATCGTAGTGGTAATTTGGCTGACCAATGGATTTCCAAAACTGTGGGTATTATTAGCAAACAATCTTATATCCCCTGTTGTTATACAATCAGTTGAAGATAGTGCTAGGGATTAGTTACAAAGGCCTATTGTTAGTTGAACTGAGAGGGAAATACCCAGTTGTAACTTGAATTCACAGATAGGCAACCAAATTTGCTGTTTTAAGGGACCAAGCTATTAACAGTATGTTAACTAGAGATAAGGGGTGCATCAGTTTTTTGACAAGAAATGGTAACTATTACTTGCAATTTCCTTGATATGAAGATCATAGTTTTGTCACATAGGCAAAAGACAAGTTGATCATGATGATGAGGGTGTCATCAATCGGTCCACAAACTTCTGCTGGCTTTTGCTTACAACGATGATTTGTAACAGAAATTTCATGTGCATTGCACAAAGTAAACGGCACGTAGTTTGAAACTTAAAACATTAGCAAGGTGAGGTAACCATTTACAGGCAGAGTTTTGTGTGATCTAATGATAAGGTTGTGTTGTTGATGACTAGATTGGAAGACAAGTGAAATAAGTATATTATAGTAATAACCTTTCTTGATCCACACAATCTACATGGCCCCTCTTTTACCTCCTATCTACAATTGTAACCCTCATCGGTAATAAGGTTCTGGCAAGTTTTATCACACAGTGGAGGAGGCAAGGGAGTTTTGGGGAAACTATTGCATCTTTATTTTGGTATAACTTTGTGAGGTTAGGTTTATCACTCAGTTTGTTTTCTTCTTTTACATTCCAAAGATGGTAAAGTTACTTATATCTAAAGGAGCATCAATCAATGCACAGGACAAGAAAGATAGAAGACCTCTCCATTGGGCAGCTTACATGGGTAAGTCAATCTGTCCTCGGGATTCTCCTACAAAAATTACTTAAGCCTTCAGTCTAGTACCATTTCCAGCAAGCATTTGCATATTGTTAGTGTGTTTGGTTTGATGGTAGGCTTTTATTTAGCAGTCATAGACTTATCAGTTGGTTGGCTGGGGGGGGGGGGAGGTGGAGGGATAAAGCTGATGGACATATAACCAGTAAGAATTAGCAACTAGGAGTTTTGGTGATTAATTCTAGGCTGTAGGAAAGGAAAGAGGGTTTTTCCCAAGATGGAGGTATGATATTCTCCTCTGAAGTAACCTACCAATTTAGGGCCCCAATGGAAATAAGCTTTTCTTAGGCCTTTTGGGTTATCCCTAGTAATCTAATTTGTAACTCCATTCTCTCATCTTTTATGTTTTTCGTTATTGTCTTTTTGCCTGTAGCATGTCTTTTACATGGCTTTTGTATTTCTTTTATGTCTTTGTGTTAATTGTTTTCTATAGTGCCAAATAAGTCAAATCAAATGTAAAATGTGTCCATATTTGAGTGAAATTGAAAGCCACACATAGCTCTTGTCAATTCTTCCCAAATAATGGTTGATTAGGATTGTGAAAGAGTCTTCAATGCCTGGACTTGATTTAAATTTGCTCGGACATGTAATATTTTGTAACTGTGTCCTCTTGGGGAACATTTAAACCTAAATATAGATTGCTAAAGCAGGTTTGCTTTAGTTACTCAAGGAAGGATGTATTTATTTCCTTTCCCTCATAGGTCATGTAGAGGTTGTCCAGGAGTTAATTGATAACGATGCTGAAGTCAACTGCAAAGACAAAAATTTATTTACACCTCTTCATGCAGCAGCTGCCAGTGGTCAAGTCAGCGTAGTCAAAATTCTTCTGGACCATGGAGCTAAGGTAAAGATATTCTGTCACCTATGGCTGGTGTTGTGGTTTTAGAGTAAATGTTACTTGTTCAGACATTAGAAGATAGTTGATCTTGTGACCTTAGGGTGGCCACAAATTGAAATAAGTGTAAACCTACTAGAATGATTGCTAAGGTTCTGTCTGTTGCATATGTTGATGGGGAATATGCAACATAAACAGAGACCAAGCACACGATGAATAAAAGGAAATGCCAAAAATTATTCATACCCATTGTTTAGTTTTACTCAGCCATCTATTGTTTTTAAAAGTCTGCTGAATTTCATACAACACATGTTGCATAGCAGTAATTACTGAACATCTTTATTAAGTTCAAACTATGCAAAAGTTGTTTTGCAGCCAGCTTTGCATTTATGTATGTGTGTATTATTCAGTGCTTTATAAATTTTGTAAATACTGTGAAACCCATGTATGTAGCTTATCAGGCTTAAAGAAAGTATGCATAAGGAGAAAATTAAGATAAAGGGGTTTCGAGTTACTGCTTTAAGTACAGTACACTGGAATGCTGTGCCAAAATATTTCCCAAATAATTCAAAATGGCTAGTAATATTACAGAAAAAAATTCCCCAAAATTTTTATGTTAGTTTTTGTGACCGATGATTTGACAAACATTTTTGAAGACTTTTACACCAAGAGATTTTATTCCTAAAATTCAATCGTATGTCCAGCCACCTGTATTACGCATGCTTTATACACACTTAATGTGTGTATACAATGTAGAGAAGCTGTAACGATCTTGAGAGGTGTCTCGAGTATAAATTGGCATAAATTTCCAAAAATTTTACAGACACATGTTGAAGACTCTCAAACAACCATTCACAATGTTTTTGTAAGAAACACAGTTAACAATGCTTCCTGTGAAGGTTGTTTTCCATACCTCTCATGTAAAATGAATTCTTAGTTATTTGCAAGAGCACTTACCATCCTTGCTAGCCATAAATGGGGCTTAAAGTCTCAGATGAGATTGACATTGATTTATTGGTTCTGTGTGACTCATCACAGTCATTCCTAATAGTTTTCTGACAGGAGTTGTGCTTCAAGCAGCAGGTATTGATGAAACCTTACACCTGTGGATGGCTTGAAATCAAGTCTTATCACACTTTATTACCTTTCCTCTCATTTTCTAGATTGATTCACCCAATGCTAGTGGCAATACTCCTTTACACATAGCATCACTCAATGGAAACGATTTAGTACTTCGTGAACTCTTGGTAAACAAAGCTTCCTGTAATGTCTCCAATAAGAAAGGCCAGGTGAGTTGGCTCAGACAGTGAATCCATTTTCCTTTTTTTTCATTCTGCGATATTTTTTTTTTTATTTTGGCAAAGACATCTGTTGATGTGCTTGTTTTTTCATCAAAGATGAAGATTGTGTACAATTTTTACAAGATAACAAGACATACCAGGGGGACAGGGGAGGGGAAGGGGTATCAGGATAGGGAGAAAGTCCAAAGTGCATGTAGCCTTTTGAAAGAATTATTTTGTACTTAATTCAAAATGCTCCTGGGTACAGAGTTCTAAGAAAAAATATGTTTTATTGTCAAAATCATGAAAGAGATGATAACTCTAGATACTTTGTATGTTTTTCACCTTGCAGACACCCCTTCACCTTGCAGCAGTCTCTCCCCATGGTGGTGTATGTCTGGAGGTACTTTTAAATGAGGGGGCACAGGTCCAAGTCCAGTGCAAGGAAGGGAGAACACCCCTCCATATGATAGCCCTACAGGGTCAGTTTACAAGAGCCAGTAGTGTAGTAGAACATGGTAAGTTGCATTTGTTGCTTTTAGGCTTGTTGTAGTATTCAGGGGATTTCCCTTTTCATACATATCAGATGTTAACAAGTATATAAACCACATGTTTCAGTTTCTGCTAGACATTTATATGCCATGTGTTCAATGTGAAATACATGTATTACACTGTTTCCTTGAACATTCATTGATAAATTTTGAAGTTTCATTAAAATTTTACTGGTTGAAGACTTGCTTAGAGATTTGTGGATGTGTAAATAAAGCCAAATGCTCAGAAATGCAAAACACAAACAGAAAACACATTTTTGTGCTGATGTCCGTGTGCATTGGACGAAAACCAAACTTAGCATTTGCATCCGAAACACGTTTAGCTAAACACTTGTTTCGCGAATCAAGTAGTGCTTGTTTCGCGAAACAGGAAACATATTTTCTGTCTCGTGTTTCGCGTTTTCTGTTGTCCATGTGCGTTTGGCTTAAAACAGTTGTTTTACTCAACGATGATATATTAAGATCTCCTGATGAAAAATAATGTAGTACACATCTCATGAGTCCCTCTTTCCATGTCTCAAGAATGCTCATGTTTATTCGTGAGGTAGTTAGTCATGATGCAAGTGCAAATCCTTCCAATCCAAAGTATGATATCATGCATCAATCCAAAGTATGATATCATGCATGATATGACGTCTCGAGACTTGTAGGCCTTACCTCATTTCATGTCTCCACCCTAACCTTGTGACATGGTTAGGGTTCTAGCTAGAGCATATTTAGTGCCAGGCGGTAGTTGGTTTACGAAATGCCATCCTAGAAAGGGGGACACTCCTCCTCCCCTTTGAGAGAATTTTGTATCTTTTAAGGAGGCTTAGATTCAAAAAAGTGCTACCTTTTGCAATTTTTTGACGTAGTTTTATGGGTAATTTCATTCAATTTTTTAATTGATGTTTAATTGTTTTTTATGCTTGTGGTATTTTTTCCATTTTTTTTATAGTTTTTTTTTTAATGTAATGTTCATCTGAAGGTGCAGTAAAGAAAACGATAAAAAGAATGCATTCTCAGCAATGTTTCAGTTTAGTTTGTGGAAAATCAGTGTCATGCGGGACAGTACATTTGACAGTGAGTGTCGGGCGCAAATAAGGAGTGCTGGGCGGCCCCGCCCAGCGCTGCCTACCGTAGCTAGAACCCTGGACATGATATTATGAATGATATGCATGTCTGGAGACGAGAATGTGACACATCACAAAACACAACACAAGGATCTGGTGCAGAAACAGTATCTTTAGACCAAATAGGCAGGTGTGGCATTTACACATCCACAGACCATTAAGCACATAGGAGGAAACATGTGACAGTAATAAGTCAATGTACACTTCAATTCAGCTAGTAACATGTTCCACTTTATGAGTGCTATCAATGACAGATCCATGACAATACTTAAATCTCTTATTTCTTGTCTCTTTCTAGTTACTCAAGTTTTACTAGATAGGGGTAAGTGTTAGCGGAATTTTTCTTTCTCCATATTCTTTCTTCTATTCGTATTACACTTCAATTTGCAGGGAGTTATTTATCAGCTATTGCATCTCACTTTACTCCACACCTGGTCAAATTAAATGCTTACATGCAGAAATGTGGTGTAATGTTTTGTACATGTAACCCCAAGATTTTCTATCATTTTATGCAGGAAAAAAAAAAAAACTGCTGTGCAAGCAAGATTCGAAGGCCTTTTATTTTTGCTATGTAGGAAAGAGGGACTGTTTTTTTGTCTATTTGGTTTTCGTGCAGTAGATTATTTTAGTTTCGATAGCTATGTATGTTGGTGTGAAAAAATAATAGTTGATTTGAGACATTCATAGAAGGATGGATAAGGAAGTTTGTAGGTAGTTGATGTGAAGCATATCTGTATGTGTGTCCAGTGGCTTCATCAAAATTGTGTTAATAATTGTTAGTGGTCATCATAAGAAGTGTATTACAAATGAGTGCTTCAGTAAGCACATTTTAAAGAAGATTGGGTCATAAAATGAATTAAAAATAAGTTTTAATTCAAAAAGCAAATTTTTATGAAGATGGGTATGCATGCCTTGCTAGCAAAACTCTTGATGGAAAAATTTTTAGTGAAAGAAAGGTAATTTAGGATTTTGTACATCGGATAAATATTTGGGACCAAGGGCCTTTTCGGTTAAGTGTGTAAAGTGTTAAATATTGTTGACACTTTAAATGGTTCAGTTCTTTGTTAAAACATTGAAAATTTAATAATCACTTCTCCTTATCAGGATAAATTCCACAGTATAACAATTAAGCAGTTCACAGTTGTTTGTCTTCGTGTTCATAGAGCCGTGCACAGCACTGAAGCCATTTTGAGTTGTACGTAGGAATGTCCATTTACTGTGTAGAGTAAATGGTGCTTCTATTTTAGTCAATTATGTAATCTTTACAAAATTCATAATTTTAATGGTAAATGAATGCTTACCGTGGTTTTGAAATAAGACAGTTTTGTGCAGCCCTAACAAATACAGTCTACATAATGGTTAACTCAGAGGAGAAGTGATGTTCTTAAGCCCCGTGTACACGATCATACATTTGTTCAAAACTTCATCATACATCTGTGTGACACTGGTCATGAACAAATATATGATCGTGTAGACAGGTTTCACCACAGAGTTGAACAACGTCTAACGTGTATGACAGTGTTCAAAGTTCTAGTCATAGTTCCATCTTTCAATCAAATGTTCAAAACTTTTCAGAACATCTGGAACTATTCTCATCATTTGTTCATTATTGATGGTCATAGTAAGACAAATCATAGCCTTAACGTGCGTATTACTCAATTACAGAGATATTTAGCAGAAATAAAAAATTTAGAATATTTCTGAGGAATTTGGGGCTACATTATATGGCTCATGAACATTGCGCATATGGTACACATTGCTTCATAATTCTACTGAGAATCTGTGAAACAGCCATACTGTACATTTGCATTTTGATGTTCAAGGACAGATGTTTGATCGTGTAGACAGGGCTTTAGAAGTACTGTGAGTGCAATCCTCTTATTCATGGTTTTTACAGGAGCTGTTATAGACTGTGCTGATTCTGTAGGCAACACACCAGTTCATTTAGCAGCCCAGCATGGACAGCAAGAATTACTTGCAACACTCTTGGAGAATCAAGCAGATCCATCAATGTAAGATCAAATTTTCCATTGTCACTTGTAAGTATAGGTGTATAGAGGGATTTTATGTAACGTCTTGGCAGGTGGGATTGCCAGACACTGAAGGGCAAGACGCACATGCAGTGAGGATATTTACAGCACACACGCACAGCATAACCATAGATACTGCTACGACACAATGGACGCTCGACCTTGAAAACCAAAGAAACCCGCGATCTTGCCCTTCAAAACCGAAGAGATGTGCCATCATGATTGTGACGTCGGTGACACTCCTCTATAGAATTGTTAAGTATGATGAAGAAATAATTCTCTCAAAATGTATGGTGGATCACATTTGTCAAGAAAGTATCTGAAGTTTGAAGTCTGAATTTTATACAATTCATTTCAATATTTACGTAACATGGATATTACAGAAATAGATCAGTGCATAGGAATAACAAAGAGTGGGTTTGTGGATGGTGCAAAATAAATCTTAAAAATAATACAAAAAGCACCTAGAAATAATTACAGGGAACGAACACTTTTGTTCTTAATGGACATTTACTGTATGTGCCTGGTAATCTGATATATCTATGTGGTTGTGAGTCATTCAGATTAATTTTGCAGTACAAGTTTCAACTTACAGTGAAGGGAATGTTGTAAGAGGACTCCCAACTGTGATGTCATGGTATACTTTACAAGCTATTGACACATCCTTCCTTTCAGCAGGTGTGAATAAAACTAAATATATAAAGCCTTATAAACATGCCTGGTTCATTTCAAGGACTAAGTTTCATGAATCTTTAGGGTAGGAAAATCATGTGACAAGAAAAGGAAAACATGTGACAAAAAGGATTTGAAAAAAGGATTGCTCTGTATTCATGGAGCATACTTGTTTGGCAAGTCACTTTGCCCAAATCCGGGTACTTTTAGACATTCGTTCAAGATTTTAGCGTGGAAGTGAATTAAAAAATTATATTTTATTCCTATAGATACTTCTTGCTCTTTTAATTAATTGTTTGTGACGTTTTGTTATGAGTATTTAGATGAGATAGAAAGCATGGAAACTTGTCATACTTAGTATGCAGGAAGAATCCTGTTCATTTTGGAGTAGGTCAAAGGTCATCTGTGGTTACCAGAGGTCAAACTCTGAAAAGCTTGTGAACACAATTGTCTTAAGAAATGGAGCATGTGTAATTGCCATACTTAGCCATGTAGATTCATTATTCAGAGTAAAAGTGCCCTACTATATTTGGTAGAGGTCAAAGGTCATCTGAGGTCACTAAATGTCATCATTTTAAGAACTTGGAAAATTTATGCCAAAAAAAAACTTGTATACATGGTGTTTATTCGCCAGATGTATTTCAAAAACCCTGTTGATGTTTTGTGTTCAGTGAACAGCCATTCCAGGTCACCAGAGGTGAAAGTCTGAAAACCTTTTTAGCATGATGCGTGATATTTCAAGGTAGATATCATAGCAATTTCTTGTACATAGTGAGGGATACATCACATTGGTGCAGAACATTAACATTGTAGAACCTTTGTAGTTTTCGATGAAGCTTAATTCTACTGAAATGAATTTATCAAAACCTCAATGAAGTTTCGCGTTCTGGTTTTGCGTACATGAAAAAATTGACTCCCAAGGCTCTCTTGGAAATAAACCTTGTTTTCAGTCCTGTCATACAGTTACAAGTGCTGTGAGAGGAAGTTAATGCTACTTTCACACCAAAGAGGTTTTATCCCATTCTACCTTCTTCTTAAAAACCTAGTAGAACGGGCTGCAGTCATGGAAAAATGTGCAGTTTGGCGTAAAATACGATGCTAGTTTGAATTGGGTCCACGGCGCCCAACAGGATAAATGAACTACAAACGCACGCGGCCGGTGTGCACACGTACTGAAATTAATGTCCTGCACCACGATGTAGCATGTTCCTAATAGGTTGGTAGTACGTATGTCCAGTGTTAAGTACGTTGTCAATCCGTCTAATTGCAGAACAGGATGGGCGGGATAAAATTTTGAGCAGACTCAAAGTTCTAGAGCACCTTCCACATCTAAACCCGTCCACAAAGTTCGTAAACAGACCATAAATAGTTGCCACTACGTCCACTTGGTCCTTACACAGTTGGAGCCCGTTCGAAACCATTTTTTCGAACGTACTGAGAACTAGTTTGGTGTGATGGGGGTATTAGGAACCGTTCTGTTTATTACTCAGGATTTATTCCTATCTTTCTTTTTGTGTTTCAGACGTGGCATCCATGGAATGCTGCCTCTACACCTTGCCGCTCTGAATGGTTACACTTTGTGTTGTAAAAAGTTGTTAACTGCAGGTAATTATGAGAATATGTTCTTTAATGTGATTCGATTCTGAGAACGTAGGTACTCAGTAGTTCTGAATGGTGGAGTGACCAAAGGCAAAATATAAATTTACTGAAATGTTTTATGGGGTTTATTGTGGTAGTAAATTCCTTGTTACAAATACTTGTACATTATGCTAGTGATGGGTTGTATTCAGGTTTTAACTTGATATATTTAGTGAGGTATGCACTTAGCTTTATAGATAACACTTCTAATGATCAAGATAGATGTGGTTGCCTGTATGGCATGGCCCTTCTCCATAACAAAATTATGAAGTATTGTAGATTTAAAGTACTCATGACATTATTTACAGAATATAGCCAGATCTTTGGCATAACAGCTATCAATGTCCTTGAGTACCATGTGAGCATATTGCAAAGTTATGTATAGACAAAGAAAGCATTATTTTGACATCAAATGTTAACAAAAAAAATGACAAAATGGTGTCAGATTGTAAATACAATACCTTCAAAGTCAATCAGAGTCCTGTGATTAGGGTTGGGTGATAAGAAAAGAGTTCATGTAGAAGTATTGCCAAAACATAGCTAATAATGTCACTGTATCGCCACAAACACGTTAACTTAAAGTATTAATGGAACATGTGAAAAGAAAACTCTTACTAAGCCTTTTACAATATTTTAGAAAGCATTACAACCTAATTTTTTCCTGTGATCTTTTGACTTCATTGTCATTTTTCAGAGGGCTTGCAAATTAGGTAAAGCACTTGCTATGTAGGCAAGGCATACACGTGATAAGGGGCCCCCCTCATAACATTCATCATATTAAGTCCCCACAAAAATTATCCCATGGACAAACATTTCTTGAAATACGCATGGAATATTTTAAAAGACTCTTACTAAACCTTTTCCAATTTTTCAAAAGTTTTACCTGTGTAATTAATCCCTACAATCTATTTTCTTCAGAACCCTTTTTCATACGGCTTTAGAATTCGGTAATGCACTTACTATCTGTGAAGGCTAGGCTTACACATGATAAAGGGCTCATACAAAGCTTGTCAGATTTACAACCCTCCAAAAATCATCCAGTAGGCAAATATTTAAAATATTCGCGTAAAAGACTCTTACTACGCTTGATGCAATATTTTGGAAACCTTTACTTACATAGTTTTTCTGTACAAGGTTTCTTTATTCTGATTTATTTGTACTAGCCCTTGGGCTAGCCTAACATGTATTTTAATATTGGAAAAGTTGTCCATGGCCACATTGTGCCTCAAAGCAAGATTTATTTTGTGATACTATGTTACTTCTGCTTGCACATCTTGGCATCAGAGTGACACTTGAAAATGTAACTAACCTATCACTATCAGTATACTCAACAGGATGTCAGTAGGTACATTTTGTAACTCACACCGCTAAATTGGTACAATATCTACACCAACTAAGTGTGTACAGCTTGTAACATGGATGATGTAACAATTTGTTTTCATATATCCTGATATTTGGCAATATGCTCTTCATATCGATATTAATGCTAATTCCCACCTTAGGGCGAAAGTCTTTATAAAATCCTCCCTTAGAGTGAAAAGAAAATTTATAAAATACATAAGCATATTTTCCCCCTTAATGTCTTCAAGACACAATCAACGTTATTTCAATGGCCTGCCATCTGTGTATGTTAACAGATATGTGTCCACAGATTCGTCGACATTGAAGTAATTGCATTCAGAGTATGTGTTTAGAAGAACAATACCATACGTTTATGTATTCCTATATAAAAAGTGTGTGAAAACGTCAAGGCGAAATGATTTTTTCGCCCTTTTTTTTTTTTTTCGCCCTTTAGTTGACTTTTCAACAACTCCTTTTGCCCTAAGGCAGGAATTAGTGAAATATATATGTATATTTATATATATCACTCAACCCTTCCTATGATATAATCATTACAGTAATTTCCCCATGTTCGTTGGGTGAGCATCTTATTGGCGGAAATATTGCTCAAAGAAGTTTTGTATCTTGTAATTTCAGGGTGTGATGTGAATGCAGTGGATGTCAATGGCAGGACGCCTGTTCATTGTGCAGCTTGTTCAGGGTAAGTGATGTTATTGTGACCATCATAAAATTAGCAATGGGGTTGATAAATCTTCAAATTCCTTTTTGCTTTCTAATAATAGATTTTCAACACTATTCACCAGCTTAGGTCAGCTTGTAATGAGTAGGTAACAAATGCCCATAGAAGGCTATGCAAAGAGAGTTTGTTAAAACTTCCCTTACTTGAAGAAAATAGTATTTGTAAAGAGTCAGGGTAGTCAAAAGTAGCCGGTCACCAGCGGTAAATCGCCGCCTACAACGTCATTTGCCACCGCCTACTCTTCACTGGATGTCAAAAATAATTTGTTCCAACCTTTCACTTTTTTCTTTTTCAAATACAATCTGCGCATGAATTGATCACATACGTTACCATCATATCTTCAGTTATAAAATTGCCAACCCCAGAAAGGTTTATCATCTCTTATAATCCCGTAAAAAATAGTATGGAATGCGCGATAATCAAAGATTGCGCACATGTAACAGGACTTCCCACACAGTCACTGCCGAAATGAGGGCGTCTGAATGTAAATAGCACAGATAGCCAATGCAACTTTGGAGTGTATGTAGTGCTGATGTCGCAGTGTCCCCTGCTTTGGATCTAGAGATATTTAATTTACTACCCCGCGAAAGGTACATTCTACCGTTAAACCACTTCATCGTTCATTGTGCATGCTCACATCGTCATCACGATAATGACTGGCCACGCAGAGAAAGAATGCTGGGCTCGTTAAAAAAAAACACTTTCAATTAAAAATTTAACTGTTCCAATCAAATTAAAATAGTTTGCAAAGATGATTTAAACCATCGTTACTCCTTCAGTCATAGTTTGTAGCATGCGTGATCATGTACGCGGACTTTTCGACACTCCAAATGAGGATATTTCAGTCCCAAAATTAACAGTTGGATCGCACATTCGAACTACTGCTCTCTGCATACATTTAGTGCACAGCATTACTTATTCCAAGAGCAAGACCCTTCGTTGGAACTATTGAAAAGAAAATACCCTAAGTGATCAAGAATTCCAAAAATATTCATATCACATGTATAACGGACTCTCAAATAACAACCAGTAACTATTCGCACAATTTACTTTGAGAGGTTTTCCTTGTGGGGGCATTTTTCCAAAGAGTAGCATTGCACTTTTGCCATTGCCTAACGTGTTATTTGCAGGTATAGGCCTACAATACGTACTTTACCTATAGCTTTATTTCTGAAGTAGTTATTTTCATGAATTCATACAGGTGCACAGGAGAACAGTGTCCACCGTTTCTGATGTTTTTGTTCTCAAGTGTTACTTAGTGTTTTATTTGTTCTCTTATGTTTTGTTAAGCAGGGTTTGCTTGGCAGAAGTTGATACAATTCAAATAAATATTTAGGAGCATTTTCCATATAAATTAGTGTTACGAGAGAGTAACACACTCATGTTCAATTTTCATCCAAACCCAAAGGAGCTGTTGCAACCTTTTTCATCTCTAATGAGGTGCTCAAGCCTTACTTATAGATGTGTACATAGGGGAAAAGGCACAAATTCAACTTATTTTTTAGAATATCAATGCCTTCAAACGGGCACTTACACCATGGGGTTTGAGCACAATGTAAGTTTAGTATGGTTGGTTAGTTAGTTAGACGAGTTTTAACCAACACGTATGTGTTATATAGTGTCAGCTAGGTAAAAAATGGAATGGTGGGGTAAAAATTAACTAGAAAAAGCAAAGATGGGGTAAAATTGCACTAAAATGTCTAGACAAAAGCTAAATGCGGGAGTCATGTTAAAATTTACTGTAAAGCTTACTTTCCTTGAGAAAGCCCAGAACAAGAGAAGGGTCAGTGTGCTGGAATAGCGTTTCCAGGTTTGGCACAGTGTAGTGTAAGTTTAGTATGGACTGTAAGTGTCTGTTTTATTGAAGGGGTGGGATTTCATAGAAATGTACAGAATAAATTTTTCTCCCTATGACCCTGCCCCAACCTTTCAGAATACAAAAATGCCTTGTGATGGGTTTTACACACCACAGGTTGGATACTAGTACCTGGACTTAGTACTGACTGTGAAATTATGTTCAATGCCTGAGAATAATGCCTGGAAGTGGGTTAACTAACATCCAGTAGTACATTTTTTAAAGGGCTGATGTATCCTGTCCTACCCCTCAGGTCAGGGACTACTTCTTCTTTTAATGTATCACTGTGGAGAGTTGTTCATTGAACTTCGACTAAACAGGCAAATTTTAAATTTAGGGAGAGGAGTAACTAAACTGGAAGTTTTGAGCAGAACAGCATTTTTTTAGCTAAAAGTGTATGTCAGCAACACCAGCAATAATATTTAAAATATTCCTCCAGAAACAGTCTTCTAGGGGCTTATGAAACACGTAAGCCCAGGAGCTTCAGGGGGCTTTGCCCCCTGGGTCCCCACCGGGACATTTCTCCTGGACCCCTAAGGTGGTCCCCTGTACCCCACCCATATGGGCTTTGCGCCACATGCTCGCCGTGCCCGTGCCGGCATCTGCATACACCTCCTACTTTTACCTGTGCCACCTGCTACTCAGAAAATTTTTGACTACCCTGAAGAGTATCTTTTATTTTAAGTTTTTCTGTGGCCTGGGAAAACCATGGAATCATATTTTCACTTTCCAGGCCTGTACTAATCATGGAATTTAAAAAAATGACATACAATTTGGGATAGTTACAGAATTAGTGAAAGACTCAAATTTTATGTCTTAAATGAAATAGTCAGAAATATTTGCATTCTACATAATTCTCTTTGGACAGGAATGTGGACTGTTTAGAACTTTTGATTACCAGTGGGGCTTCCTTCGACATAGCAGATAATCATGGACGTATCCCTCTTCACTATGCAGCAGGCAATGCAAATCACCAGTGTGTTCTATCGCTGGTGGCCATGGGGTCAAATGTCAACCATTTGGATTCCCAGAAATGTACACCTCTACACTATGCAGCTGCATCTGACTCAGAAGCAGAGTAAGTTAGGAATTAAATGTGCCTATCATTTGTGTAGGTGATGAAGAAGTTAGGAATTTTATGTGCCTATCATTTGTGCCTGTGATGAGTAAGTTAGGAATTTTATGTGCCTATCATTTGTGAAGGTGATGAGTAAGGGGAGATAGATTATTCTAACCTTCAGCTACTGAAGGATGAGAACAACATTGGGCCTATTCATAGTGTGAGTCGACTGTGTGCATGAGGTGAACAATGGCAAGCACTTTCATCTGACAGTAGCTTCCAGACACAATTGGCTAGTAGCCCTTAAAGTTAGGATATTTATGTACCTATCATTTGTGTAGATAATCATTTAGAGAGGATGCATGCCTTCCATTAAGGGGGCATGGACCAAGTGCCAGTCCAGTCCAGTCCATGTTTTGCAATCTATTGCCAAGACTCCTTGATTGTACCCTGGTGTTTTACATGTTCAAAAAATGTGACATGACTGTGTGGAAGTGTGTTAGTGTGCCCAAATCAAGCAAATGTTTTGCACATAAATCAAGGAAATTGTATGTGCACAAATTAAGCAAAATGCTCACATGTATACTCATTATAACACAGATGTCAGCTTTGCATTTGATAAGCTGGGGCATATATAAGCAGGCTGTATGTCCAAAAACTGAAAGGTTACTGATCAAATATTTTTGAAGCATACCTGGTACTAATCTGGGGGACCGTAGAGGCTAAAATCATCTGGTACCTGCTTAATGTAAGGCTTGAGGGGAAGGTATTCTAAAGAAAACAGTCAAAGTACTTAAAGTGCTTAGGAGATTTAATTATGAATGTTATTTTCATGAGGAGCATTTTTCTGTGTGAAATATTTGACACATACTCATCTGTGATCTGCCAAACAGCTGTGTCGAACATCTCCTAAAGAATAAGGCTAATCCATCCCTTCATGATACACATGGCTACCGTCCTCTTCATTATGCAGCAGCAGCAGGCCACAACATCGTGGCTGAAAAAGTAAGTTCTTTATTTGTTTCATTGTTATGGCATGTGAGAGCAATTTATACAGGTTTGTCACGATTGTTGCCAGGAAGTGTTATTTTTCACTACTAGACAGTGCAGTTATTATAGCCATATCTTTGGGCAAAAATCAGGGATTATTGCAAAATGAAGTCCCTGGTAAATTTGATATTTGTATACTAAAATGAAACGTAACTGCATAGCATACTAAAGTCACTTTTACTTAAGATAAACATCTTCCATATCTTCTCTGAATAGGTAGTGTTCTTGGCATACAGTATTGTTGTTTGTACACTCTTTAAAGACAGGTACTCATCACCCCAAGTATAATTTTTACTTGGGGGAAAGCAAAAGTCTCAATTGGTGACTGCACTTTAAGTGACATCAGAGTTACAAAATTCAAAAGTTGCAGAGTAGCTCATTTTACACAGCATGCACAGAGTGTAATTTTGTTTACACATAAGGGCCTGGTATACTCACCAGGATATGGCCTTAAGCAATAAACTATGTCTGTGTCTGCACAAGGAGAAGCTAAAGACAGTTGAACCAGCTTGGTTGGTGAGAATTAACACTGTCTGGGATAAGGAGATTTCCCCTTAAAACTTCTTTCAAAGCACCATAATCTATACAAGTTGCTACCAAGAATGTGCTCCTAGTTTAATATGCACATTGCATGAGGCCTGTGAAGGTGTAGCAAAGCCATTAAGAATTAAATGTCAAAATTGTGTTGTGATTTTTGTAATTGACTGAGATTTGAGATTATCATCAGTGCACTGTGGGGCTATAAACGTGTAGTATAAAAAATTCCACCACTGCCCTTTTCATTGCTCAACTTTTGTGTTTGAAATTTGGTTTGTAGGTATAAAAGAGAAAAAACAGTGAATTTTTCAGATTTTTAGATAGTTACAAAATCAGGGAGAGAGGGAAAATGGGAGTTTTGCAATTAATTTCCAGTAGCTTTGAACTGAATGGTTATCCACGTGATTGTTATGCAATTAGCCACTACAAATTTACAGCCATGCAGTGCAGTTGGTAGTTTGATCAATCAGAAAAAAGTGGTACAATTGCATAGTTTTTGACATGTCTCATTGTAAGATATTCAAGTGGACTAGCAGCTTGCATGCAGACAAACCTGCCTATTAACTGTTGTGAATCGGGGGGAACACTTACTCAGATTTTCCAGTAATTACACTTAACAATTTGCTTTTCAAAAAAAAAGCTAAAATCGCCATTTTGTTGCATTAATATGTGAGTGCTTTTTTATGAGATTTTATGCAATATTCCTCTTCTAAATTCTTATACTTTGGCATCCCTGAATTGTTAATCATCATGTTTTATGTGTGTATACTCATACCACATCTTAATTTTGTAATACAGTACCATTACATTGAGGTGATACCACTCAGTTTAGCAACCCATCCCACCAGGGTTGATCCATATTTTTTCATCAGTTCCCATGTAGGCTTTTTGAAAGGGTAATAAGTAAAAACGAATGCTTTTGCCAGAAAATCATAATTTTCATTCTTAAATGTTGTGCTCTGGGGGTGAGGGGGAAGGGAGCTTAAATGTGCTCTAGATGGGGTGGGGAAGGGGACAGTGGTCCAAAGAAAGAGCACATTTTGTACTCATGTGCAGATGATGCAGAATGTGACCCCTCACATTATTTATACATCGCATTTGTATTAGTGTTATAGTTTGGATATGTTTGTATTTGTAATGGAATGTATGTTTATTTGGGGAAATTTTGTTTCATTTGTAGCTTCCACTTATTTTACCTGCATTTTGTATTTCTCACACAGTTATGTATCGACATGATAGTGAGTTATCTTAAGGTCTTTCTCACAACATAAATTAACCATTTGCAAAGTTTGATATTAGCAATCTCTATAACGGTAGCCAAAATTTGTGTAATACAGGAGTCTGGGATGCAGAGAAATGACTTTTCATGTTTTATGTGAAATATTAAGTTCACAAATTTGCCAAAACTGCAGCCATTTTAGAATATGCTATGCAAACTTTGCAGTTGTAACAACTCACTAACTCTAATTTGATCATTGAGAAGGTTTCTTATTTTCCTAGTTAGTGTTTTAGTTTTCATTTGGGTGACACCTCATATTGTAACTGTTTCACTTTTACTCCTTGTGCACTCACCAGACACTTTCAGGATACCAGAGTCTAGATTTAAAGTTTATAGACAATCAACTTTGTTTAATATAACTAAAATTTATCGATGATATCATTCAGGCCATGTGATGATTGGTTGTAATCAACTTTTGGTTTCTGATCAAAAGAATTATTTTTTTTTGTCATTTTTTTTTTTTTTTTTGGGGGGGGGGGGGATTCCCTCAGTCTACATGTGTAGTTAAGGATGTTGAATAAGTTGCCTGTATCATCAGCTCCAAAACTGTCAAGTCCTAAGAGGTGAAAGTAAAGTGGTTGCAGAAATTGGTAGCATGTATACTCTGATGTGAATTCCTACATAGTTGAGTGATAGCATTGTACAGTTTTTTTTAAATTCAGGAAATTAGAGTTGACAGCCAACAGGAAGAGAAAATGTACTTACAGGTTAATGAGAAACATCCACGGAACATAGAGTTAAAGAGCTAGTTCACTAGTAGATTGCGTTGCAAGTATGTGTACATGGCTAGTGACCTTTGCTATGGGTATGTTGAGAAAAACACTAAAATTAATGAATCATTGAAATTAGTTACAGTAAGTTAAACATTCATTGAAAATGGGAACAAGGTTTGTGAAGATGACATTGACTAACAAGAATGCGCTGCTTAATTACATGTGATCTCTGGTGATTTCCCAAAATTGCATCATTATCTGCTGTACTTGTGTGCACATTAGGAAAAATTTGTGTAGATTGTTTTGAAATTAAATCTTGGAACTTGGCCATGAAGTGGTGATAAGAAAAATCTCATTGCTTCTGAGAAACTGCGGGTGAAGTTTTGAAAAGTGTGTTGCAATAATAGTTGGTCCATTAACTTAAAAGGTTTGACCATTTGTTGAATTATTTAACCAGCAGTCCTGGCACATGGAGAGAGGGGAGGGGTGGGTCAGGAAGAAAGGAATGGAGGTGGTTGCCAAACCTTGGGCAAAGGAAGTGGAGAAGAAAAAGGAATTGTTTTTATTTGTACTCCCACTGGAGTTTTTTTTTTCTTTTGAAAGAACATTGTGTTTCATCTCGTTGTTGGTAGGAACTATAGTATCAGGGTTATATCAGGGAACAGTCACGACATAATTTTAAAAATAGTACAATAGTCGTTTAGAAGTTTTGACATACCGTTAAGAAAGAAATTTTAAATTGTGGCAAATGACAAGTAGTGAAACCTTAAAAACAGGGCTTTCTGATGAAAATTATTGACAGAAAATTATACATCTTTGTGATATGACTACTTATTCATTGAATTTGAATCGTAAAGTAAAACACTGTAGTGCTCAGGGAACATGACTCAACCATGTTAGTGTTTCATATATGTATCAGTATTTTCATCACTAACTCAGTACATAATTAACATTTGATTTAATTCATTCCATCCCATCATCTCCCTGCTGCCCTTATCCCCCACCCCACCCCACCCCCAAATCCCCATTCCCATCCTGAATCTGCTGACATGGTTCATGGGAGGTAGCATTCAACAAGCACTAATGGCACTACATAGTTTTATGTTGAGAATGACACATGCTGCTGAATTCACATAATACTGAGATCCAGTATTCATTATGAAATTTTTCTTGGTACTTGCCTGTTCACTTATGTTTTGACACCAGAAGTATTCCTTTTTACATTGCATTCAAATTGGTACAATATCCTGAATTATATGTATTCTGATATTTTTTTTTACTACTATATATATGGTGACCCCTCTTCAGTAACCTTTACTAAGAAATGGTGGAACTGTTTTGGTGGCACTGTATTGTTGGCATGATTAATCTTGAATTAATTATAGTCTTTTGAAATTGTAATCTAACTGCTTGAAATTGTCTTGTTTTTTTTTCTTCTAGCTCAGAGAATCACTTTCCGTTATAGAAGTTTCAGGACCTAGTCCACTCACAGAACCTATCCACTTAGCGGTGAGTCTTTTCTGTAATTACAAATTTTATTGATGTCTGGTTAAAGATTAGCACACTATGAGCAGTCATTGTGTTGGGAAATATGTCTCATTTGTAATATATCTTATTTCTTGAAAAAAGTTTCAGTAATTAAGGTTTTGAAATGACTTTCTACATTGTCTCATTTATTCTTGAATGCATTCAACAGGCTTACAATGGTCACTCTGATACCCTGGGTGTTTTGATGAGGTCAGTCATTTCCCTGGACGTTGAGGATGCTAACGGACGGACAGCTTTGGACCTAGCTGCTTTCAAGGGCCATGCAGAATGTGTTGAATCCTTGGTTTTACAGGGTGCTCCCATCATAGTGCATGATTCAGTTTCTAAACGGACTCCATTACATGCAGCAGGTGAGATTCTTGCAGTAACAATAATAATAATAACAACAATTGTTTTTTTAATGGGCCAATATCTAGGCAAACCAATCAAAGGCGCAGCACAATATTACCCTTATTCGTCCTGGAGACAATCCCTCCAGTGTGGCAGCAGCCCTAACAGTGCACCCAATGACAATTTACCTCACAGGTACCCATTTAACCCCTGGGTGGAGAGAGGCAATTGAGATAAAGTATATTACCCTAGGACACAACGTAATGACCCAGGCAGGAGTCAAACCAGCAATCCTTAGATCACAAGTCCATTAACTTAAACAGGGTATGATATGGCCAAAATTAAACTTTCAATAAATAATCTTTTGATACAGCTTGTAACAATAGGAATGTTTTCCAGACAAAAAGAGCCTCACATATAGTAGAAAACGGCCATTTGAATTCTCAAATACAGGCCACGTGCAGCCCATCTGACACCGGAAATCCAAAAAATTACTATTAGGGCATCTCACAAAAATGATGTCATTGGAGGCAGGCTTAGCAACGCCACTAGCTAGCTCACCCATTGTTGCGCAATGCCCCGAACCAGTGCATTAAGAGAAAGTGCAGCCTGTGTTCTCACATAAAGACGTAAACATCCCAAAATACAGGCTATCTATAATCTCATTAAGTTTGCCAATTACTTCAAAGAATAATAAATATTTATCCAAAGTTAATACTTTGTACTAATATGATGATTTATCATGTTTTTTTTTTTTTTCTTTCATTATTCTTTTTATAAAATTTAACCGACAAAATTTTGGCCAATTTGAAAGCAATAGTTAGGTCCAAAATGGTTTAATCTCTGATGTTCAGTCGTAGCGCTGTAGGCCTATGCATCAAGTGGGCACAAAATGGCGACAACATTTTAGTATGATTCGTAACTTAAGAGAAGGTATATTCTCCCTCGCATTTACTGAAGAGTTATGGGACAGCAGTACTTTTGTCGCTGAAGTAACACTAACCTTTTTCGTGATTATGGAAAAGTTGGCGCTACAAAATGGAGTCTTGTTGCCTATATCTGAGATTTATTTTCTACTTTCAGAGCCGCAAAGCGAAGGTAAGAGATACTTAGTTGCCTACTTTGCTGATTTGCTTACACAAAGACTGTGTAATCCTTACTACTGTATGTTTCAGATATTACTTAGCATACAGCGATGTAAAGCTACGGTAACGAAACGTTATGGTGCTTTAGCAACAGGCTTCACTACGTATACGATACCTTGTGTGACGATTAGGCCAACGAATGGAGGCTTTTGTCATCCAACATAGACATCTTTCACTTTAACTGATGTAGGCACCTACCTTCGTGTGTCTCCTTGAACAACAAAATCTAGGCTAAGCAAAACCGTGCAACACCAAACGTACTGAATTTACTTCTGTAGGATTATGAGATGCCATAGGGGGTACGTACATTGTGGCTAAGTAGTAGCAGTTATCTGCAGGGGCAGTTCTTTAATGTGATGTGCATTCATATGTACTTACACATTTAGGTATTATGTATGCACTAAATAACGCTAAAACTGCCTGTGATTCTATATACACATATGCAGGCAAAGCTCCACAATGTTAGAGAAAGCACAGGCATTCCAGCCTGTACAAATCCTAGCACTGCAGGACTTAGCACTGATCATCTGCTCGTGTTAAATTGTTTTGATTATTGACAGATTCATATCTGCCACCAATGATGTCATATGATCATGTGACCAGTTGTTGCATTTTTCGAAACAGGATTTTTGGACGTTTTCCTTCAAATTCAGTTTATGCCAAATTTCACCTGTTTTAAATGTGTGTGAAATTATATTTTTACAATACTGTACTCAATCTTGCAATACACAAAAGTTAATTTGGCTGTGTCATACCCACTTTAACCAATAGGCTACCATGCTCTCCAGTAAAACCAAGATTCAACTTTCACAAGTGTTGGCAGTGACTTCAAAAGTGCTTAAAAGAAGGGTCTAAGCTCAAATCAAGTTTTGATATATTATAGGGATACTTATTCTAAGCAATCTGGTGAAATTCCTGTTGAAATCCGACGTGTGGTTCTCAAGATATCAACAGATCAAGTTGTCACATTTTCAACAGAAAGTGAACTTGAAGCAAGCACATATGATGTCATAGCCTCACGTTAATGAGCAGTC
>WURT03221189.1:12315-26753 GCA_009936505.3 Holothuria glaberrima | reverse complement strand
TGTTACTTATTTCCTAATTTTATGCAGAATAACTCATTGGTTTACCCTCAGTATTCAATGGTTTGATGCAGGAATTAACATTATGAAAATACTTGTGAGAGAAATAAGAGGACATCTGTAAGTATAAGCAAATTTTTGAAAATAAACTTGGGGGACTGCCTTCTCCCTTTAATCATTCCTAAATGTACCCAAAGAATTATGGGAACTGGTAGTATAAAAAAATGGAGTATAAACGATAGAGCTATGATTAAAGTCTTCTATTGGCTGACTACGAGACAATTCCATCAACTATTCCTTTATTTGCCTTGACATTTTCATGTGAGTAAATTTTCCTCTCAATTTCCATGTATTTCACGCCTGGTTGACTTTTTACTCAATGTGTGACATTTCTTTCAGCCTGTTGAGTATAAACTCTCTGCAGTTTTAATAAATATTCATAAACTTACAGAAAACACGACAGCAGGGAAATAATCTTAAAGGGAATGAGCAGGCACCTCAACGATTTTTTGAAATGCCATCCAAAACTTTTGTTTCCCTTTTTTTCCCTAACATATAATTTTTCATGTTTCAGAACATAAACCAGCAAGAATTTAAGAATTTGAGTGACATAATTCTGTCACATCATTATGTTATTTAGGAAATAGGACATCAGGATATTCTAACTCAAATTAGGGTGGCTGCATCCTTGATATGTTGTGTGTGACATCCAGTCTATTTCACTCCTCATCACCTCTTATTTACATGTATGTTAATTGGAGATGAGCATTGGAGCTCATAGATTCTGAAGCCAGATAAGTTGTGAGCATTATATAAGAAAGGCAAAAGAGGGAGTATGTGCTTAGGTCGTACATAGTATAAAGTAATATAAGAAATGAAAAAATAATGAAACAAATCATGTTTTGATCTTAAGATATGAAAATTACATTTAATGAGGGACTATCTACAAAAGGCTTTAGAAATATCAGTGGACATCACCAGAATTTTTTTTGTGTGTGTGTTAGGAGAAAATTAAGGATCGGGGATGGGATGAGAGGTGCAGTAATATGAACCCCAGACAAAAGTGTCAGGTTGCTGAAAGAATGTCAAACATAAAATTTTCGACGAGCTTCGCACCCCAAAATGTTTTGGAAATTTTTTTTCAAAATTATAAAATTTGGGGTTTTTTCTAAAGAAAATTTGAAAAGTTTGGCTTTTTATTGAAGAAAATTTGAAAAGTTTGGTGTTTTATCGAAAAAATTTGAAAATATTTTGTGGTTTTATTGAAGAATTTGCCCTTACTAAGAGCAAAATTTAGCAGATTGTTGGGGCAACTGACTATCTATGGATTAAGGTTTCCTGACGAAAGTGGACAATTCCCAACAGGGGCCAGCCTTTCCCAATGGGGGGCCCCTTGCTGGTGCCAGCCCTGCTCATAGATGACAATGTCTCTCCATTGGTTAGTAGTCCATATTGACCCTAGGCTTTCAGGAGGTGAAACCCTTTCAGTATTGCTGTTTTTAACATGGCCCCTTCCAGGCTGTTGAATTGTTTTGTTTGAGATTGAGCTGTCATCAAAGCTTTTTACTTGGCATTTTGAGCGCTTTACAGTCTGTGTTCTATGCTAGGGGCACAAAAATACTGAACACACAATGTTTACAGTACTTGTTCAATCTAGTAATGGTCTGATCTGACTAGACACCATCTAATTTTACTTGGCATGGAACCAAAATCTGTTCAAATATTTAACCAGGTTTGGTTCAGAAATAAATTAAATGTGATCATTTTCTATAAACCAACTTTAGTTAAAGGGAGATGGGAGTCACCCCAAGTTTATTTTTAAAGTTTGCTAAATCTTACAAATCTGTTCTTGTTTTGCTCACAAGTATCTTTCTTTATGTTTCTGTATACAAACATTGAATATTGAAGGTAAACCTAAGGAGTTTTTCAGCATGAATTTAAAAAATGAGTAACAAACATATTGTCACATGATTGATATTAAACAGCCATTCCTGAACTAGGATGACAAGGCACACTCATTCAAATTGGGGGACTGCATTTTCCCTTTAATAATTGATCAGATTTCAGTTGATGCTCTATTGACCAGGTTCAGATTTAAATGGGAAGTTTTGAAAGTGGGTATCTTGCTTGTAACTCTTCTTGTATTTTGTACCTCTGCTATTACTGAAAGCCAAGATGTACTATACTTTGCCAAAAATTTCAGATATGCACAAAACCATGACTACCCCTTCAGCAGTACTTTTTCAATGGGTCACTCATGTCCCTACCAAGTGGTGTCAACATTTTCACTTTTAACTCTTTTTACATTTATTTTACATATTCTTCTTTTTGGAATTAGCTAACAGTTGACCAGTTTCTTTCATAACTGGGTCACATCTGCATAAAAACACTGAAATGGAATAATTTTGTAGTTGTGACAGAAGAAATATGAATAAGAAGACTGTACATGCATGCACAGAATGCCAATGAATTTTGTACCCGGCAGGCTCTTCAGATTGATGAGATGACTTGTGAAGTACTTTCACCCGTATCATACATCCACACTGCTTCATCATTTGACAGATAGCTCTTTTTCTGTCATTTCTTAGCCTTTGGGTAAAAAATAAGGTTGTTCCTGTTGTCATGATGTCTCTCTATGGAATGACGATTTGAATACTTGCCTGTGGTAGTTATTTCTCGGCTTGCTACTTTTACCTTCGTAATGCATGTAAACATCTTTCAAATGCAAAACAACAAATTTGTGGCCTGTTTTGACAGGAATGCCACAAGACAGTAGAAGGAGTACTGTTCTGGGAAGTGTTGCCATGACAATGTGGTATTTTGGATTTATTCTCACATCATTTGTGATATTGCATAAGGTTAGGCCTATATATTTTTAGCCTACTGAATAGTCCTAGCACAGCTTGCACATGCTACATGCAGTTGTATAATAATCACACTTGGTGCTAGTTGAACAAGTCTCAAAGCTAACTTTGTGAGCCTATCTGTTAAAGATTGCCATGCATTTTATATTCAAGAGCTCCATTTTCGATCAAAAAGTTGTTTTGAAGTACTTTTAAGACCAGCTGTTAGTGAAGAACGTGTGATTCTGTGTTCTGTATGTAAATTTATTTTTCAAACGTGCGATCCATTAGTATCTTGTGGTACACTTCATTTCACACATCAAGGTTTGCCAGCAGAAGATGTGAATCATTAATTGATCTCATAAAGGATACAATACTAGCCTTGCTTAATATGCAGCCTGCCACCAAACAAATATGACTTATCACTTTTCTAGCGATTCCAAACAACCATGAAAGTGGTTCTCATCTGCAATTTTCTATTTGTACAAATTGGGAAGTAAAGTTAGATAACAGACTTAAACAAGAGGGTATAATGAGGAAATGATTAGCTATTGAGTGGGTGCTCAGCTGTACTAAATAATACTACAAATGTGTTTTAATCAAGAATTTAGAACATTTCGGTAAAGATTCAGGAATAAATGTGTTGCGTAGGTTTAAAGTCATCCCCAAAACTGGAATAAGAGAAATTATGTCCATCCACCATAATTGTGAGAGATGTACACAGATTAAATCAACCGTACTCTCAATTAGCTTGTCAAGTTAACTGCAGGGGCACTTTAACTGCTGATCCATAAAATTTGCGACTTACTCGCTGTTGTGCCTGGTACGTGTCATTTCTGATTTTGGACTGAATTTGGCACGGATTCCTCGGGGAGACACTGTCTCAGCGGTATGGAATGTAGGCATGTGTACAGGAATAATAATGAGCAACATTTCCTGCAAACTGCAGTTTGTCATTTTGGAAATTACTTTACACACTCATATTCTTTTATAAATTCAAAAACTAATGGGATAAAAAAGAAAGAAGATAAATTGACAGGGCAATTTTAACAGCAGGAAGCTGTACCTTCCGCAAGGTGTCAAGTTCAGCGTGGAGAAATTGTTGAAAACATATCATCCCCAGATGGAAAGTCATAATGTGAAAGTTTTGACTACTTCATTCATACATTATAATATCATATCAAACAAAACTATCAGAAAGGGGTGACCTTAAATTTTCAAGACATACTGATATTTACACTCAGTACGACCATGATGAAAGAAAATGACAATGGAGACTAACCCTAATCCCTCCCCCCACTACCCCATTCCGACCAGTCATTGTCCCCTTGACTTCAGCTACCAATATTTAAAATCATATTTTTACTTTGAGTGGATCAACCAGTTGAAGTATTGTGATCGCAGCAGGTTGGGCAAGAAATGCTGTAATTTTCCTATCTATTGCATTTTCTCAACCTCTTTTAAAGGTGTGGATCTGAAATTTGGAGAGGATGAAAAAATGTTTGCTGATGCAAGGTTATTTAAAGTTGCTAGAGCTTATTTTACTAATTTTGACGTAAATCCCTTCTTCTTGAAGGGATATTCATATTTGTGTTCAAAACTTTGCACAGATGTCCACAGATTGTTTATGCAGAAACAGTTTTCCGGAATAATCAATATCCTGAAGAATGATGTTTTACAGGTAGCAAATCTGAATCAAAAGTCGACCTTTCCAGGATGGAGGAATTGCTCAGACTAGTAAAAACAAAAATGAAAAGTTAACTGGATCACAGTTGCTTTATAAACTTATTGGAAATCTGTGCTAATGATTTCCTTTTATTTGATCAAAGTATCTTTGAGAAAATTTGAAATAAAATTACCTTTTCTCTGTCCAAAGCGATTGATTCTGTGAAGCCCAACTGTATTTGGCTGGCAAGGTTGTAAGCCAGGGCAATTGCTAGACAATGCCAATGAAGTCAGTTGGTAATGGAATATTGTTACACTTGTACAATCAAAGCACATCACCATACCAAAGCAGCCTGGCAGTGAGAAACTGCAGCTGCTTGCCAACATCGTGTTAATATTTCCTTTAACTTGACAAAATGATCACTCTGGTACTCTGTATTGACCAAATCAATAGTGGACCATGCAATAGTGGCTCTGAGAAATTTTTTTTTTGGTTGGGGGGGCAAACCCAGATGGGTATTCAAGGAGCCTTTGACACCCTTCCTCTGGCAATATCTATGGTCCACTACGTATGGTACAGTAGGAGTATGGTGACTTTATTGTATTTTAACCATGTGATGTTACCATAATTATTTTTTTGGAGATTGACAACCTGCATGCTTGAAAACTTGTGGGGCACTCCCCCCATACTCCCCCACCTGTGCCCTTACCGTTACCAGAAAGCTCTCATGGCTCTCATGAGTATAAAAGTACTGCTTCCATGATATGAGCTTATATTTGCACGTTTTTCAACTAATGCACGATAGGCTCATGATGCTACAGAAACGTGCCATATTGACCATGTTATATACACATGGTATCTTCTACAAACAAACAAATCCCTGGAATCAGTATGTACCTGACCAGCCTTGTTGTAGTCAAAGTTTGCACCAGTAGTGTTCTTGTTCAAGGTGACCCTTGACTCCTAGGTAAACTTGAACCCCCTTACCCCCTGTTTACTTTTATGAAATCCTCATCTACCTGCAATAAATACCTGGCAGAAGTTGATAGCATAGTGGAAGAGCTCTGCTGAGCTTCCCAAAACATGGGGTTGTGGTGAGTTTAAATATTAACATAGTGGAAGACCTGTAGCCAAAGCGATGAATGATTTCCCCTCTCCCAGAAAAAAAAAAAAAACTTTTGCCTCCAAGAAAATCCATAATTACCATTGCCTTAATGCATTTTAGAATATCACATCCTAGCCTAAGTAAATATTTTTCCTCAGCCGTGCCCCCCATCATCCAGAAGCTACTTCACCCCCTTCAATACCCTGTCTGGCTATGGACGGGGTGGGAGAGAATTTTCCCCTCAAATTTTGAGACCTATTTTCAACAGTTATTGTTATAAAGTTAGCTGCCCTCAGCCTCAGGAACAGGGGCCTCCACTACAATACTGCTGTCAGTTGAGACTTGAGAATTGTCTGTTCAAGCTCAGATTATCTTCTGTCAAAAGTAAAGTGAGGTGAGATGTTGTCAGGTAGAGGTGTAGTATTCTTTGTGTTATAACTTTTTATCAAGAGACATCGTAAGATGGAGCTTTAATTTGATGCCTATCACAGTTTCAGTTGTATTTAAACCTGTGGAGATATATTCTTCCTGTATCTTTATTAACCTAAGTGTATCAAGGAGTACAGACAACTTGTTGATCTACATACAGTAATGTTACACACTCCCCCTTTACGCAAGATCCGAGAGGCCACTGACCGCAGATAATGATCTCCCGGGTGTTTATGACCTAACATTTCAAAAAGTCAGCTTCAGTGGATCACATAGACAGGGTAATAATATTATCGTTTTTCTCTCTGATCACATGACAGCTCAGGAACAGGTTTTAATGAAAAGACTGATTCAACGTGAAATGAAAAAGCAATTAGGATAGAAGTTAGGTGTCGGTAATTCTATATGTGCCATTCAATAGAAAGTACCTCTCACACCTGAAGGTTTTAAGAGGCCATATAGGAGTTAGAGATTATCTTCCATGTTGTACTTTCAGGATTGGAATTTGTGGCGTATCGTCCAGTGAAAACAGCTGCTCAGTAAGGCTATATTGTTGAGAGGCCATCGATCATTTATGGGAATGCATTCTCAATATAATGACTCAAAGCAAGTGTTGGACTGTAAATGAAGAAATTATCGTAAAACAGCACTCTGTATCAACATTACAGAAGAGAATATAGATTCTGGTGATAATTGAAATATTGCAAGGAAGTGGTTTATATGTCAACAGTGGTTTACATGATATCAATTGTGATTTATAGTATGTCAGCTGTGATTAGTACGATGTCACTGTGGTTCCTATAATGTCAGCAATGGTCGATGACTGTAACAGTCATTAGGATGATATTAACACCAGAGATATATGGGGTTGTCAATGAATGTAACATTAATTAGTATGATGTCAACCGTGGTTCATATGTGGTCAAAGATTGTAATAGTAATTAGTATTATACCAACAATGCATGATTACTTTAATGTCATAAATTATGGTCAATATGATGTCAACAGTGGTTAAGATATTGTTAACAGTGGTCAGTAGAATGTCAGCAATGGTCAAAGTGATATCCAGGATTTCCACGTAGGAATAATGTGAAATGTCTGGGATTTTTCTTGGTCTTGAAAATCCTTGAATTTTGGGTGTCAGTTGCCATGTGGTCTAGAAATTGGAAAACCTTACACTTCCGGTAGTTGCCATCATATGTTTAGTATGTGTCCATACTGGGTAAACACATAAAATGAATGGCATTTTGTTTTTTCTTTTGTATGTAAGTCTTTATTTTTCAGGGCTAAAATGTTTATTTTAGTCTTCAGAAAGTCTGGAAAAAGTTTTGAATCTCAGTATTGCAAAAGTGTTGGACCCCTGGATATCAGTTTGAGGTTCGTATATAATGTCACTGCTGTTTTAGATTGGAATATCGGTTTAATATGATTCCTACAATAGTTAGTACCATTGGCAAAAGTGGTTTTTACAGCAGTCCAATATATCAACAGTGGTCAACTCATCCACATAAGATAAGGTATGTGATAGTAAGCAAAGCTTCATATCAGCACCAGTAACCAAGATTCAATGTACCCAAACATCACTAAGTTTAGTATGTAATACATATAACATGGAGATGATATTGCTTCGATTGAATTGAGGTCAGTTTGTTGATTTGTTTGATTTGTCATAGGTGATCATGTGTAGTGAATATAAGTAGGAATATTTTCTTTCATTGTCTGCACAACTGATTAGAGGAGAAAACATGAACAAGTTGGGATACTGCTTGCAATATTAGTTAAAGTACATTAGGTAATATTGCCCTTACTCGAATAGCCTACCACTGAACAGTGCAAAACCTGACCTCTTACCGACAAGTTGGGATTTTACTTAATGTTCGCACCTACAGATTATAGCCACTGGGACGCTTATCAGGTTTTATAATATTTTTTATTGATTTTTTCAAAATTTTAGGTTATAATCTGTAGGTGCGAACATCAAGTAAAATCCCGACTTTTTAACCAGAGGTCAGGTTTTGCACTGTACCATGGTAGGCGATTTGAGTAAGGGCAATTTCACGTAATGATGCATGATGATTTTTTTTTCTTTTTTTTGTGTTGTTAGAGGTTTTTTGGGAGGGGGGAGAGAGGGGGTTGGTTTCACGAATCTCACAGTGTCCCACAGAAATTGAAGTAATTAAGGGAGAGCAGCGGGTTTTGTGATCTAGACTGAAGTAACACATTTAGCTGTATGTATGGTAAGAAAGCAATACATGTTATACAAGTATTACATCCTTGCTTTTGTTCTCATTTTTGGCGGAGAAAATACAAGTTGTCAATGTTATGAGTAATAAACAAAAACTTAAAGCACCGTGACTTAACGTTTTTGTGAAAATTACTCCATTTTTCAAGAAACAAATAAAATGGCATTCATATTCTAAGTTAAATGTACATTGTACGTATGGAGACATACAAAACATCTGACTTTTTGCTGTACAGTGGAAGCGCCCTCACTATTTCTGTGACCTCACTGATTAAACACATTGTCATTGTTCTCCCTTTCTTAAATTTCTGTGAAATATGCATGCCCATCTTATTAAATTCAATAAGATTTATCCTGTCATTGGGAATTAATTAATGGAAAGTTCATTCATGTTTGATTTGGTAGAGATTGCCTACATAGCTGACTTCTCTTTTTTTTCCCAAATAGATGAAATCTTTGGCTTGATGAAGCTAGAAAGTGTTGGAAAAGAAACTTCCACCTGGCAGAGTAGTTTACATAGGACTGTCCTCCAATCACAGTTTCTGTCAAACTCAGGATGTGTTCTATTAAAGCAGAATGATTTATGATACAAACACCCAGTGGGTTATTACTGTACCTGCATCCTGTTGTATCTATGTTGTGGCATGTGTGTTTCTTGTCAGTCTCAATATTGGTCGGAAATGGGATGAATCGGATGGATTTATGATTGGTTAGGTAATTTCAGTCAGTGATTGAGTCTGATTCATCTGAACATCCAAAAAACCTATCTGCCACAACGACCAGCCATCATTACTCAGATCCTAATTATTCTTTCAAGAAATGATGGTCTTAAAGTGATCTGTGGCCAGGAGGGGGAAGGGGGAAGGTACGGGAAGGGAAATTGGGCATTGCTATCTTGGCAGTGGTTCAAGCCTAAAGCAATATTTTGGAGTCTCCATTGTAACCTCTTTGCTTTATATTGACATCATGAAACTTGAAATGATTGCAATGCTACACTAGGGATGAGTGTGTATCCACTAGAAGAATTAGGAGTGGTTGATTTTCCTAGCATTCTTGTGAAGTTTAAATTCAGTTCCTGGTTGTGGTACTCAAGAGACAAGCGAATAAAGTTACCACTTTTCAACTTAGAGTGAACATGAAGTAAGCACATGATACACCATTTGACCTGATATCAATCAACACTGTTTTGTCTTCTTCAAACTTAACAATCAATTTTTAATGCTAGACTAGCTTTCATAATATGAATGTACGAGAGGCATGGGAACTTGATGACTTTTTATTTGCTCATGGGAAAGTTATATCCCACTTTCAAGCTCAAAACAACAGATTGAAAAAGAAACAATTAAAGTATTGTTCATCAAATGTGACAAGATGACATTACTTGTACTTGTTTCAATTTCGCTGTAGGTTGCAACTGCAGTAAATTTATCTTTTAGTATCTGGAACACCACACATTGAAATTAATTGAAAACTTTTATACCAGAATGCTACCTGCTGTACTTTCTTGTTCAAATGTCAAAAATAAATTTGAGCTTAAACCCATCCTTAAATGTTGTAAGTACAACGACACATTTGCTATACATTTTGATGGGTTACACAAGCAGGACATGAAATATTAACATATCAAGTGGTTTGGCAAGTATGAGCAAAAAAGTAAGCACCAGAGGGTCATGACATATAAACTAGGGGGCTCTCGACATGGTCCTGTTGCCAGAAAAAAATTCAAAATTGGAACAGATGGTACAGTTTGGGAGTTTTGGCCTTAAAATATTCACAATCATTTGCATTTCTTCTCCCTTAATTTTAGACTGACAGTAATTTTTCCTCAACTGATTCTGCTGTAACAGAGTAAAAAGTTGGACTCTCAGGGCCCACTCTATGTACCTACAGATCTTTTAGTTTTTTTAACACAGTTATGTTTCAAGTAGCTCTGTCTTAGAATGACAGATTTGTTAACCTGGTTGTCTATGACTAACATTTGCATTTTGCATGCCTCTGTCCTTCATCAATGATTGGTTCACTTGACTGAACAGCATGAGTGTGCAGTTTGTAATGATTGATGTAAATTTCCTTGCTAGTATACTTGCACAGCTGTAGGAATGTACCTACTGGTGGAATTGTATATATGCAAGTATCGTAGGGATAGGTACTCCAGACATGTCAGAAGAACATGGAAATTGGGGAGATAGCGGTATGTACTTTTTTAATAAGGATAGAGAAACTAAGGTGAAATAGCAGACATTAAAGTATCCTAGATGTGCTTTCCCATATTTACTTTTAAGTGTCATGAACAAGGTACTTAAAGGGCCATGGGGTGCCTTTACAAAGATAGTGCTTCGTTAGCTGTTTGTATTAATGTTTTAAGGACCATGTTCCTCAATTCACGACTTTTAAGCAATGCAATTAGTCAAATTCAAATCTTCAAGCACCTTTTCCCCTCAGACCATCATGATTTGATGAATGATTTCATCTTCCTCTCCATCATCCCCTATAGGCTCCTCTGTTGTGTGGTTGTTTTTGAAGTACACCCTGCAGACCCATCCCCCTCCTCTGCCCTATGGCCTACTCCTTGCCTTTTATTACCCTGTTCTTTTTCAGAATCTTGAATAGCAACATTTCCCAAACCAGTGGCCAGGGATATTCCCAATTTTGTGCTTAAGAGTCTCAACATAGTTTTAATACAATCCCACAAGTCATACATTAGAAGCTGACATTGAAAGAGAGAGAGAGGGGTATGCTGTCATCTCTGGTCACTGAACTCAGATAGCACTAAACTGTAAACAGACTATCCATTCCTTTTCAAGCCATAAAAGTAATTTTGCTGGACAGACATGAACTGCTTAAAATGTTTTTGGAGCCCATTCTCATGACAAGAAGTAATTGATTACTGTACATTTTTTCCCCAGTCAGTATGGAGTTTCTGTCATAGCTTGTCCAATGGAATGAGTGGTGGATGTATCATTGGAGGCCATAAAGAAATATGCTTTGATTTTTTTTTTTTTTGCCTGATTCACTTTAAATGTATATCAAAAAAAAATAAAACAGCACATGATATTATAGCCATGCGCATTGTAGGTGCTAGATTTTTAGAGATTTTGGCATTCTTAGAGGTATTTGTTACCTTGTTTTAGGTCTGAAAAGGTTTGGTCTGGCCTTTGCCTAATTTATAGAGATATCCCATCCAGCAAATCAATATAATGTTTTATAAGTTTCCTTGCCTAAATTGATCTCTCAAGGTAGTGCATCTCTCCATGAGTGAAAACTAAGTTTGACAACCACTGCAACTTGGGAAGTCTTATAAAGTTGGCTTTCATTTGACTCTGCTGGCAGGGCATTGAACATGAGGTTGCTCAATGCTCGGTACAGCTGTCATGGTGTGGTACAGAGAAAACGTCCTTCACCCATTTCATACTGCCTTTGGGAAAGAGGCTAAAGACTGGGATGAATTGTGATCCATCTGATGGGGTATTTAATCAGTCAGCTGTCATTGGAGCAGAATGAGGAGCTATTTGTATATCCCGTCCTCATTACCATCTGATATCACCAGCCAAAATGTGGAGGCGAATCTTGCCTGTATTCATTCAGAATCAACTTGTTGCAGGGTTCCTCTAATTATGGACCTGAGTAGCTCTTTCACCCTGTATGATGATAGCTAAAGAGAGTTGCTTCACAGGCTAAGTGGGCTTATGCTCCATATTTATAGTAATGAGTGAAATATGTTACAGGGAAAACTTATGTCCTTGAAAACATTTAAAAGGCTAAAAGTGGTATTGTGGCTTGTATGAGGCCATGAATGATTGGTGGCAACATTAGCCATGTTCCAAGCTGAGTGAGCACAGTGGATCATGATCTACCAAGGTAGATCAACATCTAATGGGAATGAAGATCAACAACACTCACTCAAGTTCAGGATCCACCGACTTTGATCGACCCACCGGGGTAAATCTCCTGCACTGGATTGATGTTTGTAATATGAACACAATTGGTAGATCAAGTCACTCTGGATCTCCAGTTTATGGTATGCAGTAGCGAATAGTCTGTATACTACACGTACACGAGTTTGTGGTACAGTACGTGGTGAAATGACAAGCCAACTTGTAAACATTGGTGTCGTTTTCACGCTTGCGCATTGCGTTCATATAGCAATCTACTGTGCTCACTGAAATGTGGATGCTGCTGTTCCGGATCAAGTTTACTAACACCCATGGGGCAATTATGCACTGCTCTCACTCAAATGGGAACAGGCTATACAGTACAACTTCTTGCAGAATCTGCAAAAAGTTCTCAGCAACCTAACACTGCCATTCTTACATTGTTTGGAACATGGAAGTAATTCCACATTTAGAATGTCTATGTTGTGGTAAATATTTGTTGAAACAATAGTTTTCTTGCACCATTTTTTGTCATCTGAATTGGGCAATAAAGCATAGGCTTAGAAAAAGGGGGACAGGGAGCGACTGCTCCCTCTCCACTCTTGAGAGTGCAGGGGCAAACACCCCCTTTCACCCCCCCCCCTTACACTTGCACGCATGAGTATACTGTAATGTACTTCATTTTACCTGCAACATGCAAGCATGATGCTCCTCAAGGTAATCAAAAACTTGTCACCAAACATATATAAAGACCAATAATTTATATCAAAAACTTGAAAAAAAAGTACTTGGGATATATCATCTCCACTTTCCTTACATGAAAGAAGGAAAAACAAGTTTCATCTGTTTAATGAAAATTATCAATGATGAAAGAGTATGGGGGTTCCAATTTTTTTTTTTTTTTTTCTTTTAGAAAAATGGTGATCCCTTTGGCGACATATGCATGCATCTGCTGTAATTTTTGTTGGATGGTTTCTTGACACTTAAGTATCTTTTTGCATGTAACTAAAAATTGCAATGACTAATTTCATTCCATTGGGGGTGCATGGATGACATACTGCCTCCAAGCAGTATGTAGCCTGCATGTGAAGAGACCATTGATTTGGCTTGCAAGACACTTCACTATTGCAATGTCATTAAATGATATTACAAAAATCCCTATATCACTATTCAATTAGTATAGTGGCAGAAGAGGGGGACATTTTCATTGTTAGCCATAGTGAAGATAGTGGGTATAATTCCTGACTGCGATCAGTCACTCCCACTGTTTACCCTGTGTTGCTCTCAAGGAGTACCATTTCTTCCACACGAACACAAAATTTTTGGCGTGCTTGGCGTGCCATGGAATTTCTTTGCTTTAGTTTTACAATTTTCTTTTCTGTTTTAAAGAGTAAATGTACTCCCACCTTTATACCTAATAAACTACACCAGGGAGATGTTTAATGTCAGCTCCCTGTACAGACATAAGCAGGACATAAGTAGTTATCCTCCATAATTTTTGTTTGTTTAAAGTTTTGAAAGCACATCCTCAGTTGCATGGTAAATTGTTCTCTTGTATGTGGCAATACCTTGCAAAGCAAGTCGATACAGATCTTTCAAGATTCATTAAAATTTTTGGCACCCTTCACAATCGTGCAGACCATATTTATAAGACACTTAACACTACATTTCTATGGAGTGGTCTATGTCAGTGAACAGCCCTGCCAGCGTAAGTATGATGAAAAAGTGTTAAGAGTTTTCATTATTCCAAATAAAAATTGTTTCTTTTCACAAAAGCCGACTGCATGGTCAACTGGTTAGAGCATCTAACTTGCAGCGGGAAGGTCGGGGGTTTGAATCCTGGCCGGCGGCATACCAAAGACTTTAAAAATGGAACCTGCTGCCATTGTGCTTGGTGCTCAGCATAAACAATGGAGTGGGGAAAACAAGCCAGAGAGCCACAACTGGAAAAAGGCCATGGCCGGCCGAACTTAAACCAATTGGTTAGAAACTGAGCCGTAAAACCTCATCTAACTAACTTTTCACAAAAGATACTCTTTTCTTTTCTAGTTCATGAGTAACCATGAATAGCTAAAAACATAGATATTTTGGGGGTTGGGAACATTCTCACATCTCCCCCCCCTCTCCCAATGCTAGCAATGCAGGTAACAAGTCCAGGTAGGGTCCCTCTGCCTTATTGACCATATGCTGTCTTAGTTTTAATGGTCTCACAAGGCAGAAAAGCCTTTCTGAGTAATGCATCATTTCTTGTAGAATGTTTGGATCATTTCTAGTAGAATGTTTG
>WURT03221189.1:0-12215 GCA_009936505.3 Holothuria glaberrima | reverse complement strand
GTAGAATGTTTGGATCATTTCTAGTAGAATGTTTGTAAACTGTGTCATTGATGGATTTCATCACTAAAACATTGCAAACTTACCTTGTTACTGAAAGAGAGAAGTAAATTTTTTGTGTGCAACAGGTTGTTTCACTCAAATTTCCAGACAGTCAGAAGGAACAATCGCAGGCAAGTTTTATTATGATTGCATTCGGTTTGTTAGTAATAGTAGTGTTGCTTATTACTACTATGCTCCCTTGGAATGAAGAACTGTGTCTATGTCCTCACATTAAAATTCCCAGGGCGATTAATGTTAGGGAGAGAACTGAAATGCAGGCTACTTTCATGTGAGAAAAACATCCTAGATTAAGGGGAAATAAAGTTACTATAGCACCTTATTAACATTTGAAAAATATGTTACAGAAAAATTAGATTGATGTTCTGAGGGTGTTTCTTTGTGTTGCTCACAGTTCCTTTTTTTTTTTTCTTTTTTTTTTCTTTTTTTTTCGTTCCATTTTCTTTTCTTTTCCTTTGTACATTTTAAGAAGAGGTGTGAAGCATATGTTTTGTAGAAGATGACCTGAAGCAACAATATCTTTTGCTGTCTTGTCACAGCTTGAAATGAGAAACATGATGGAGTGTTGAGTGTCAGTATGTCCTAGTAGAGTATTACTGTCAATGGAGCAGAAATAATTCAAAGAAGCAATTGACAACAACACACACTCAATAGTATCTATCTCTGTACTTAAAAAAACCAAAAAGTACAAGGAATTTATGTCTGTACTTTCAATAAGTACATTAAAGGGAATATTAAGCAGTTGCCCCGTTTGTTATAAAAAATCAGCAAATTATTGCTGCTCCTGTTATTTGCCATACATGTAGTTCTGAAGATGTTTTTGAACATAAATACAACAAACAAAATTGTTATTCTCCTTGAATTTTACAATTCAAAAACTAGTTCATTGTCACATGATTAAAATGGGCCATTCTTTAACTAGAATAATAGGGTAAACTGATTTTAATTGGCTGACTGCATTTAAGTTGCTGGCAGTGATTAGGACAGCATGGCAATGCCAAAGTGTCCCACAAATCCTGCTTTGGTCCCAGTATAATGGTACCATAGTGTCCCATTACTTATAACCAGTGGCCCAGTAGTGAAGTAGCATGTTCTATTTTTATTAAATCACCTATAATCAAAAAGAGGAAAGGGATATTGGGAGGGGGTACTTGTCAGATATTTCAATAATTTTTGAGGATTTAATCAGAGAAAATATGCATTTGTTAGTGTCTTTATACTCCCATGAAGTGTTACTAGACTTTAAGAATTATGCAGTCAACATTCTCACAGAAACTTTTATGAATATGGGATTCTTGTACCATATGGATATACTGCAATTAAATATCCATGTGTCAGTTTTTTTTCTTCTAAACTTGATTGAGCCAAAATGAACTAGACTCACCAAAAATTGGAAAACATCAGAAAACATTTTTAGAGATGTGTAGGAAAATGGTTATATATTTTCTTGAGTGGAAACAGTGGGTCCCTGATGTGTGTGTTTTTTTTTTTTAGGAAAAAAGTTTTGTTTGCCGAGTAGCACTGCAAAATGATGCTTAAAAAGAAAATGCAGTTACCCCTTAGAGTTAGTATGCCCCATCACTCTAGTTCATGAATGGCCTATTTTGATCATGTGACAATATTTTTGTTTAAGTGAATTGTGTAATTCAAGGAGAATTTCTCCTTGATTTACCTATTGTTTGTAATAGTTCAAAACGTCCTCAGGAGGTGCTTGTAATGCAATAAGAGGAAATTTGCAAGAGTTTGCAAAGCAAATTTTGGGACAACTGCCTGTATTGCCTTTAATATGGAATGTATAGTATCTTGTTTCACCTAATTGCACAGAGACTAAGATATTAAGAAAGTACTTTTTATGTGCTGTGAAAGGACATGAGGGAAAGCATCGTTTTCTGAGAACACAGCATTCTGTATGATTCATCATAGCCACACATAAGATGCAGGGTTGCAACAGCTAGTTGCCTTGGTATGCATTGAGAGCTAGCAGATCTGAAGTTGTCCTTACTTAACATAGTTGTGCATTCATGCTTGAAACTATTGGGTATCCACTTCAAAGCAGTCATTTTCCTTGTTGATGAAAAATTGTAGGACAGGGTACAGTAAAGAGACACTTCTTAAAGGGCAGAGGTATCTCTGCCTTCTTTGGAAACATTTGTTTAATGTTTTTGTTCTCATGTTTCCATTACCAGTATCTTGCATGATGTTTCTGAGCATTATAAAGGTTGCATACTAATGTTTAAACTGAAGGAGCATTTATCATGGATGAATTTAAAGGTCATAAGCAGTCACCCCAAACTTATTTTGAAACAACAGCTACATCTCTCAAATTTCCTTTTCTTTCTCTTCCAAGTATATTTTTCATGATATTTCAGATTTAAATTTTTCATATTCAACCAAGGAGCTACTCCTTGCAAATTTCACAGTTTAGTAAGAAAAACATTGTCACATGATTCTCAAGAGCCATTCATGAAATTGGGTAGACTAAACGACACTAATCCGAATTGGGGTGACTGCATTTTCCCTTTAACAACTGGCGATTGAAAGTTTCTGCTAATTAATGTCATCCTTCAGTGATAAAACATAATCTTTCCTTGGCAAACTTTCGATACAGCTACATTTTTAGTTTTTACATAGGGTCGTGGAGGGGAGGAGGAATCAGGGTAACTACCCTGGGGCACTGTCGACATGGATGGTGCCCGTTGGCGTTAAAAATATGTGACACATTTTAGCATATCAATTTGTTTCCTTCTCAACACCATACAGAAGCGTGTATGTGCATCTCTAGTGTCACGAAAATGGGCTTCATGGAAAACAGTGTACACTCTTAAACCTTCAGAGTGAAAAGTGACTCTTTTAGAGTGAAATTAGGGACCAATCTAAAATTGGATTGAAAAATTTCAATCTTCAAGAGTCATTTTCACACTTTAAGAGCAAATAATTCTTAATTTTAGATCTGTTCCCTAATTTCACTCTTTTGGATTAAGAGAGTAGTCATGAACTTTCAACCCCTTGTTTTCAGTCGCATGGCAAATTTACAAAAACATTCGTTCAGTTCTTTGTCTTAGCTTGTAAATGACATAAAAATATGTCATGAAAATCCTCCATTGCATGCTGTGGTCACCCAGCTGAATGTGCCAATCTACACAGGGAGAGAGAAGATGACAAGACATGAGTTATGCAGTACGGTACTTGAACAACCAAAACTCCTTTAGGAATCCAAATTTGAAGCCTCCCCAACACTATTGAGGAAAACTTCGCTAAAAATGTAATTTATTCCCAAGAAAGTCTCCTGGTTAGCAGTCCCACCAGGACTGGATCCAGAGTTCTTGTAGGCCTATTTGAAAGGGATAAGGCTTGTAGCCAAGGGGAGCTGGGAGATGAACCCCCTGAAAATTCCCCCCAGAAAGTTTCAAGTTGTCATACATTTTTACACATTTTTTGCCCTTCCTGGAAGCCATTTCCCCCCCCCCCCTTCTTTTAGTATTTTGTCTGGCTATGAGCCTGCAAGGGTACTCGACCACAAAGCTGTCACTCCTAATATGACGTTTGCATCTTTTCAAATCATTTGACAACTTAATATTTAATTTTATTTGATTTTTTTTTTTGTTTTTTTGTTTCCGCAGCAACATCTGCAGAATATGGCATTGCCATGGGTGCCGCTGTTGTGGCAGTCCTACTGGTCATGTTTGGTATCGCCCTCTGTATGTGTGTCATCCTACAGTACATCCGTCAGCAGAGGGAGGGACCAGAGGGAAACTACAGACCCGCCCTGAGCAGGGACGTATACAGCGTGGAAGGGGTGAATATAAGTGGCATTCTGAGTGAGTGTGACATTCATACGAGTAAATCTAGTAGTGAGAATTTTTACCGTCAGGTATTGAGATTATAGAGTCTCTAATTGACCAAGGGTCCCGGAAGTAATTTTGGACGAATTTTTACTGTCTGGGATTAGATCATTGACCAATGCTTTAAATATCACTGATGGCTACCACCTGCAAAGTTTAGCAAAAAGTGCTGTTTCAAACAGCACTCTGATTCCTGTAACCTTTAAAGGGCTGTAGCATCCCCAAACATATTTAGGGATAGCCCTTTAATTCTAAATGCAATTGGTGACTGCACTTTGAATGACATTTATTCAAATGACAACTCCACTCAGGTTGGTCAATGATGACTTACACGGTCAGTTATTTTACCAAGTAAGCTCACACACATTTGTGTTACACTATTGCCTTGAGCAGTTGCAACAGTTCAGGTTGCTGTGGCTTTGACTTGGATGTAGACAGATGTTGTCATTTAAATTGAAAGAGGGGCTAGACGTAAATAGGTGGGAGAACATCTGTCTGGAGGGAGATTTAAGGCCTTTAAAGGCTCTCTCTCTCATTTGTTACCTCAGTTCCCAGGGACCCTACCAGGTACCCCCAGCTGGACTTCATGAGTAGTTGAATGTTAGTGACTAACAGCAATCTTCATCCTTCCCATACCCTGTGACATTTACTACCTCAGTTCCCAGGTACCCCAAGCTGGACATCATGAGTGGTTGAATGTTATTGACTTACAACACCTCCATCCTCCCATACCCTGTGACATTTCCTACATCTGAGGTGTAATTTATTTATCAGTCCTCAATCCGATTGTCTCATAAAATGTCTGATAGGAAACAAAATATACAGCCATCAAGTAATCTGAGAAAATATCCTGTAATTGTGACCATTCAGAGTGACGTTTAACACCAGAGAAGATTCTCGGTTATCCTAGGGAGAGTGAAAGAATCTAATGATGAAATAAAACGCGGTTGTAAATTATTGATCAGAATATAAGCCTCTGTAGAGTTCACATTCCAAACACTTAGTTTCTAGAATAAACTTGTAGGACAATTTGTGGAATGCAGTGAACACGAAATTGGGAGCGATAAATACAAGAGAAGAAATCCGAGCTTTCCCTAACAGCGTGTACTGCCATTAGTTTATTGTTCCCCTTGCTTTAGGATGGAATGTTTACTTTGATTGTCTTTCTTAGAAAATCATTTAGTCTTGTATGCTCAAAAGGGATTATCTAACACATGAAGATTTTCTTTAATGGTCGATTGATGAAAATGTGGCAAACTTATGAAGTTACTTCTTTTTGGTTTCAATGATACGAGAAACCCGGTGTTGTCGTAATAGTGTATGTTTGTGTCAAGTTGCTATGAAACATGATAAAGGTAAAATGCATTGTGGATGGATTTCGTACTTTCCATGCCAGCGATGCATGCACCTTCCTGGCAGAACATTATCAACATAGTTTTTTCCCAGAGTTATGTTTTATGTAGGAAACTAGGAGACTCAATTTAAGGAAATGTTCTTCAAAGCTAGTGCAACTTTTGCAATTCGTTTGCATTGCAGATACTGATGAGAACTTTTTATGACTCCCTCTATGGGGAGTTCTTGTGATAAAATTGGTGTGTAACATTGTTGACATAGTGTGCAAACATGACTAAGCCCCTGTTCATGCACTGTTTTTAAAGTTTGGGGTCAGAACTGGTGGGAGTCTCAGGGTCAGACAAACCCCCTCCCCCAAACATAGAGGGATCCATTCAGGCCAGTTCTCAGACATAATGGTGAATTTCCTCCAAAATTTGCAAAATATCCCATCTGCATCTGCACCAGTGTTTGCGCTAAGGCGCCGGATTGCGCGAATGCAGCTTTTCTCTTCTGAATCCCACACATAAATAAATTTAATATGGGAAAATCGCACACACCTCTGTGTAGCTGAGATCGTAGTACACTCATACACAAAAAGTTATGAGGGAGATTGAGGTCCCTCCTTGATTTTGAAAATGCCTCCCCAAAAAAAATTGTAGAGAGGGAATTCCCTCCCCGGTTTAATTTCTTAGCATGAACACTGATCTGCACATCCTTGATTATCACAAATAATACCCTACCCTTCCCCTCTCACTGAATACCCTATCCCTTCCTTCTCTCCCACCCCCAAGATGGCTTTTACATTCATAAGTTAAATCAAATTTTACAATATCTATACCCTTCCCAGAGTTAATTAGTTAGATGAGGTTTAAGGGCCCAGTTTCCAACCAATTGGTTCAAGTCGAGCTGGCCACGGCCTTTTTTCCAGTTGTGGCTCACTGGCTTGTTTTCCCTTTCTCCATTGCTTATGCGGAGCATCACGCACAATGACAGAAGGTTCCATTTTTTTAAAGTCAATTCTACCCATGAGACATCTTAGTTATAGACCTGAAATTGTAAAAGCACATTGAAAAGGAAATTGAAAAGCCATTCAGGCATACTAATGCCAAGTGAGATGACAGCAGTTTCCCTTTAAATGAAATTAAATCCTGAAAACAGCAACTGGAAATACTGTCTTATGATAAATTTCCCAAAATTTACCTGGTTAGGAAGTGATAAGAGTGCCATCTAGAGGGGATTTATTCATTGCCAGTAGTGGTAGAGGGGCTGTCCAGTAGTAGGTAGGTTATCAGGAGCAAAATGGAATTAAAGATGTTGGCATTTAAAACAGATTAGCCATAGTTTGTTATGGCTAACAACTCTGTATGCTATACCCACCTACATATGGTGTAGATCTACAAGGGAAATATTCAAACATTCTAACATCAAATTTCAAGGACAAACAAAACATTCAATTAAAAAAAAAATTAAAAAAAAGAAATCTGCCACAGTGTACCCACTTTGCACTACATTTATATGTGGCCTTAATGAGAACTAGAGGTATTTTTTGAGGAAAGTAACTAATCTTTAAAATGAGAAATCTTGAGTAAGGAATAGAGTATTGCTACAAGGTTTGGAGGACATGAAATGGAAGTATTTTTCATTTTCACATGAGAACCGTGGGAAATGCCTGTGGAATATGCCTTCAAAAATTTAGCATATTTGTTATTAACAAAGCAAATGTTCATTTCATCTTACAGGAATAGAATCATTAGAAGCTAACAACTATGTTCCACCTAGTTACAGCCAATGCGTGCATTCTACCCCAAATAGCCCAATTGATTCTGAAGTCTTTCTTAGTCCGGCACATTCTAACCAAAGTGTTCGTGCCTGGCATCATATACAAAGAGCCCAGAGAACTCCCGACAGTCCGCCGCCAACTTACGATGCCATCATTGGAATATGTAAGCAGTGCAGCCAGTTACGTAAAGGCGGACACAAGTTCAGGAACATGAAAAGTTTGGGCAGTGAGCCAGCTTTGATCCGATATTCTAGGGGGCAGCAGATTGTTTATTCGGAACATAGACCGACTTCACTTCCAACAACTCCTCAGGATGTTATAGAGTTACGAGAGGTTAGGTAGCAGAAGATGGAATGTTCTAACTTTGACGAAATAGATTCCATTATTCAAAAACAGTGGAATGGAACCTGGAATGGATTTAAAGATTGAGTTTTATACGATCCAGACTAACTTCGTGATTGGAAATTCTTTAACCTTGGAGGAAAGGATCTGTCAGAGACACTGTATGCTATTTACTCTATCCTTATCAGCAACTAGCGATGCAATTGAAATAAAAATATTCGGCAAACTTTGGGATGAAAGAAACTGCTGGTTCTGCTTCTTTCTGTTGACCATTTGAAGCAAACTTTCATCCTTGACTGCTCTTTCTATGCAATTTTGAGTTCTTTTTTTTTTCTTTTTTGACAGAAGTTCAGAAGAGTGGAGTGTCAAGTACTATACAAAGATGAAGAACATGATATATGCAGTGTTTGCAGCGAGATATCTCCTTGCACCACTGAAAAATTGATAATTTATTCAAGAGTATATAAAAAATTGAATTTTTAAAAATAGAAGATATTATGGTACATTCATTTCAATTGCGGCAGGGTTTAATGTAAACGAACTTGTTTTCGTGTGTTGTTTGGTTTGGTTTGGTTTTTTTTTTCTTAATTTTGTAAAATTTAAGAATGCCTCACAGCTTTCCGCTTGACTTTAAGGAGTGGTTTATTTAGTCTCTATCATTTTTCTTTTCTGATTACATACTTTGCAACAGTCTATGGCAAAATTCCCAAGATTAATGTTTTTTTTATTTATTCAGAGCAGGAAGTATCCTGAAAGGTTTGCCTTGAATTTAAATATTCACGGATTTTTTTTCTGCGGAAATAACATTTCCTTTGCCTTCTCACCAGTCTTGTAAGAGGATGTTATTCTGAAGTATGTAAATTTTTGTTGTGTGCCATGTCACACTCTTAAAGGTGCAAATAATTTAGAAGTAGAATACTATAAACTAGGGCAATATTGTCAGGACCATGTCACAGCTATTGTTGCAGCTACCTTATCCTTAACAATGCTTTCAGTAAATTATTTAAATATTTACACCCCTGGCAGCAATATATGATACACAATAATGTTTTCTACCTTTGTGGACTGAAAACAGACGTGGTTGATCAATGTTATCACCAAAGTCGTCTGGTGTATTGTAGTATTGTGTTTGTTATGTTATGTGGAAGAAGTAATTGCCACAATGCTGTGAATTTTATACCCAAAGGTGGCAAATGTAGACCCCACTATGTCAAAGTGCCAGAGTGGTGATGAAGTGTCACAGTACACCGCTCATAAGCAGCACTTCATCGTACTCCAGTGGTGTTGTACAAATTAATTGTGGGTAACTTTACACGAGTATACCTTGTACGTACTGTAAAGCTGGTTTAACACATCATAATTATGGAGGAGAAAGATTTAAGAACTAGTTTCTTAGCAAAGGGTTTGGTAGGCACCTCCTGTTCTTGCAGTCCCTGTGGTCTTAGTGACCTTAGCTTTCAAATCATTCTACAAGTGAATACTTTTTATTTATAGTTGTGAGCTCAAGCCATAGGAAAACAACAAGGTTAAAACGTATCCTAAGTAAAGCAGTCTGTTTTTTTTTTTTTTTTAAATATTTTTATGGGGCTGCCTGCATTCTTGATACTCAGTAAGTTAGCTGAGTGGTGGATCCAGAGCTTCTTAAAGGGGGACACAAGTAGGCCCACCCCCTGTATCTGTAGTTGCAGATGCAAGATACACACATTCATTGCCAGCCAGTCCCTCTTTCTCAAGTACTGAGTTTTCAATGGGTATTTGCAGTAAACAAACTAAAAAGCCAAATATGAAGAAAAACACAAACTAAAACTAATAAAAACATTGCCAAAGTGGTTTCATGGGTAAGAAATGGCCCTTGCCTTTTCCTTCCCCGTGGTCATCATCAGATTATTTCTGGCCGAAGAAGGGAAAGAGAAGGGGCTAATTCTTTTTACTCTGACTTTGAGCATGTTTTAATGTAAGGATTTACCATTCCAATACACATTCAACTAATTAACCCATTTGGAAGAAGAAGTCAAACTGAAAATTATTGTTTCCCCTTCTCTCTCCCCCTCTCCTCAAGTATTTGACAATTTGCAAAGCCTGAGTGGATTATGACATATTTAAGACTGCAGTAAATTTTATTATATAAGTACGACATTGTTGCCACCCCAGGTGAAAAGACTTGAAAATGTCATTTCAGTGATCCCGTCTTACCATATTTGTAAGATAGATGCTTGAAGAGTCAGTCTTCATACTGAAAGCAATCCAGAATTTTCCCAGATCAAATATACGGCAGTGGACAGTCATTGCTGATAGCATTTAGGAGAATGTAATCATTAAGTTATATTTAACATTATTTTGACAGATTTGTGCAGACTTTCCTGAGAGTCTGTCACCAATTTTATCACCTCCTAAGTCTTGAAAAACTGAAAAACAATCAGGTTGTAGCGTATTCCCCGCAGCATCAAACTTCAAAACAAACTAGGAAGTCGGGGTTGTTAAAAGTAGGACAAAATGGATAGGTCACTGAAAACGTAATTGTAATTGGGTCTAGAGGTAGTGCACAGAAATTGTTGAAGTTCTATGCAATACTTGGGTGGGAATCCAGGGTGGGGGGGGGGATATATATTTCCCTCCATGGAATTGGATGGGGGATGCTGTACACAATATTTCCCTCATGAAATCAACTCGACAGATTCAGAAATCATGTAAAAAAGTTACATTAGTTATTGAGAAAACTTCTTAGTCAACAGAAACCTTGAAAGATTACAATGCTTTTATAACGAACACTTTACCTTTTTCTAAACTGTTTACAATAGGTCTGTTTCAACTCTTTTAGGAAATACTTCTGACAATTGTCATAGTATCACATTGGAAAGCCTGGAAAGGGCCATTTCTGGTGATCTCAAGAAGATTTTCGGCCAAAATTTTCTTTGTATGCCCCGCGCCAAGTGACGGTGGCGCTTCGCGTAGATAGTGCCACTGACTACGTCTCTCTTACTTTCAAAAACGAATTGCCACCCATGGTGCAATACCTTGATAGGCACATGTTATGTTAGGGAAGCATTGTAAAAAGAATGTTCCTAATGTATCAAGAAATAAAATCATATCTTACATGAGCATTTGGCTTTCAAATGTCAGGCTTGTATGTCATTGATTTGTATATAAGATAGTTACTGATGATGAGAAGTCACTTTTTGCCAACAAATGGTCTTTCCTGAGATTAAAAGTTTAAGAATGTTTCCAAAAAGTGAAAACTAGGCTAAGAACATGCTCGAAGACTATTTTCAATGATGGAGCTGAGGGTGGGGAGAGGGAAGCATCGCAGCCATAAATTTGAATGATTTCTTCAATGTGTCCATCTTCAAAAAAAGTTCCAGATTTGCATAATGAGTGCATTTATTCTGCCAAGATTGGAGTGGAGGTGGTGGGGGAGGGGTTGGGTGAGATGCAGCTTCAGCTCATCCAACCCTCTATCCTTTTGAGCATGGTCACAAATGAAGGTGTTATCAATTTTAACTGGTATTCTATCTAATTCATGATTATTAGATCCTGTAATATTTGAAACAAATTTTAAGTTAACTTAAGAGGGATACATAGCCCTTTTAAATGTCGGTAATAGTTGTCAAATGTTGTAGTCTGAAATATATATTTTATGAACTAATGTTACTGCAGCATTCAGTATGTTTACCTTTCATCAGATGCCACATTACACTAGACATGTTATTTCTGAAGATCTGCCCATAACTGCAAAATTATCTTTCCAGGCATGCGAGGATAAACATTGAAAACTTGTGCCATTATACTTTTCAGAATGCTGCGATGAAATCATTCATCAATTCAGTTGTGAAGGGAGAAAAATTTCACATGTAGGTTCCTTGTTTGAACTTAATGGTGGAATGTGTTGTTACAAGCAATCAGAAACTGTACCTGTTGCTAGTTATGATTGTAAACAGTCTCTAATTTTCCAAACAGATATTTCCATGTAGTAGGTGTGGACAGTTTGTTCATTTCAAAAATGAAGCATATGGTACCAGGTTTAAAGTTGGGGGTGGGGGGGGGGGGATTGAGGGAGATGTGGGAAAAGTTATTGAAAGCTGTACAATTGTCTTATTTAAAGCCATACACTCGTCACCCCATAGTATATTTTTAGTGTGGGGGTATCAAAATTCTCAGTTGGTCACTGCTGTTTGGGTGACAGCAAAGTTTGAAAATTAAAAAAAATGCAGAGTAGCTCACATTCCACACAATGCAGAGAGAGTGCTTGGATTACACATTATACCTTGTATGCTCACCAGGACATGGCCTTGAAGTAATAAAATAGGTTTGTACCTGCACAAGGAGTTTTATACAGTTATGGGAGGAGTTACAAGTTGCATAGTTAGGAGAAATGGAATAGTCCAGGATGACAAGATTTGTCCTTTAAGGGAGGGGTGACTGAGAGCAAGTAGGGACAAAGGATCTTACTGGAATGGGGAAATTCCCATATCCCCTCCCCTCTCTTGCCTCTGGGGTTAGTTGAAATCAGGATGTTGAGCAAGGGTAGTGATGACTCCAGTCTGAACTGGTATGTACAGAGATCATGGAGACAGGGGCTAGGGGGGCTTTAAGTTCCTACACTTTTTCTGCTGTGGGCATTTTGGGGCATCTAAAATTACTTTTATTGTATTGAACATATTGGGCCACTTTGATGATTACTGCCCCCTGCACACTTCAAATTGCCTTTGCGGCCCCTGATGTAGTACATACAATCAACTTGATTAAGTATACCCAGGTATCCTAAGTCAGGTATGGTTATTTTTAACCATGTGACAATATTTCTATTGTATTAATGTAGAATTACTCCTCCATTTACCTGTAATTTGTTACATTAATGTGTG
>WURT03221080.1:0-26755 GCA_009936505.3 Holothuria glaberrima | reverse complement strand
CCTTTATTATAACATTCATATAAGTTATTGGGAGTATTGTCCGTCCCCAATTTGTCACATTTTGGTTGCATTAACCCTCATAATTTCGTAAGCTTGAATGGAAATAAGAAACAGTTGTATTTATTATCATAAAGCATGGTGTTGATCAGCATAATATGTTTGCCAATGTACAGTAGCTCTTTCCTTCAAACACATTTTACAGGTACTTATTTTCTAATCCAAGTTTGGACCCCATTATTGTGAAACATGCCATAGGCAATTGCCACCTTCACAACGAGTGACAGATCCTGCATTCACTCCCTTTTCTTGATGTTTAAAATCATCCTCTCTTTTTTCAGGCTCCAAATGATACAGTAAGATTTAAGTCTGTTTACATTCATGTTTTCTTTATAAACAGCCTGGTGTACACTGTTTCAAGTTTGACGGCGTGAGGTAAAGAGTACGGTACTGTACCATGTCCTGCTGAGTGCTCCCATGAGTTACAATGTTACACAACGGTATACAATGACCTATAATTTCACACCCTGTACTATAGCAGCTGTGTATTATGAATGTGAATCAGTGTTGTGTGTGGTGAGAGAAGGTGGTGTTGCCAAGTTTACAGTATGCAAACTATTTCTTCTATATAATCTTGTGAAAACTTTTCTTTTCATTTTATGTGTAATGAATATTCCATATTTTGAATTTTATACTCTTTTACAAGTGATGAACGGAATTTTGTCAAGTACTATGTAGTTATTTTCCACAGCATGTGCAATTCAAATTTCTTTGGGTGGGTTGGTACTGTTATTTCCTGTTGGAATGTGATATGAGGCTCCCTTTCATCATTGTACATCCGAGAACTGGTACAAATTCAAACAACAATGGCACGAACCATTAGCAACATAAAAATCAGTTTTTAAGTGTGAAAACAAATGTATTCAAGCCTTTTGTGTGCTACTCTCGGAAAAAGTATAAATTAAAATGTTAGTCTTGATGTAGAAAAAGCTAGGGTTTATTTCTCCTTTAAAGGCAATAGGCTGCGGTCGCCAATCTCCAAATCTCCTCTTATTGCATAATTACAAGTAGACATTTTGAACATAACTATTGCAAACAATAGGTAAAGCAATGAGAAAATCTCTTTGAATTTCACAATTCACAAACAAAAATACTGTCACATGATCAAAATAAAAAAAATTTCAAATGGAATGAAAAGGAAAAAAGAGAATGTAATGTACAATGTTTTTATGTGCTTTGTTGCATTCCTTATTTTTCTTGATATTTCTGACAGCTTCAAACTGAAAACATTCCATCTTCATCATGGCCCAGGTATCTTCAAGTCAGCTACGACAGAGGACTCAAGATGATCCTGCTAGGGGAGAGGCTATTGAACCGTCCCAGCAACATCATGCAAATCCTCAGCTAACACTTAACAGACCAATTTACAATGAAAGGATTTTCAAAGATATTTTTCCAGAGAAATCTCAGTCTACCAATTTCAAAGCCAACTTTCCAAAATTAGTTAAGTTCAAGGGCTTGAAAGTTGAAAGCTTCAAAAAGTTCATCTATCATGCAGTACCAATTTTGTATTGGTTACCAAAATATAACATTAAATCTTACCTTCTGGAAGACTGTATATCTGGGTTCACTGTTGGAATTCTCAGGATTCCACATGGTAAGTCTGTTTAACAAACTAATTGTGTATATGTCACAGTGTTTTCTAAAGTACTGTCAGGATCTAGCCAAGCAAACATCCAACTTACAGTAGATATATTAAGGGATAATGACCAAGCACTGTTCTTATAAATGGTTAAAACCTTAACTTGTGTAGAAAAGAGCTGCAGGCTATATCCAGTCAGCTATAATTCCTTTACTTTGCATCATGTTGGTTTGATATTTGTTCATCCCAGCTTTCTGAAGTTTTTAATTTACATGTAGAAAACATGCATTTTGGAGATTTCGTGCAGCATGTCCAATGAAAGTATGACGCAAAAAGGCAAAATTAGTGAATAATTAAAATTCTTGACTCTCCAATTGGACTGTATGTTATATATTGTTTATTCAGTTAATGAAAGTATTTTTTTGTTTCAAGGTAAGCCAATTGATCATATTTCCTCAAGAAAATTCCGTCATTTCCATTTTTTTTTTAAAGTAAGAGGCTTTATTATATTAAATCAGGCCCAGGTTGCTATTTGTCACAGTGTCATGACAACAACTGGAATACATAACACAGGTAACATACAGTAGAGGTACTGTAACATAAAGGTGCCATAGAGTAAGGAATCAAATTTTAATGTCCTTTTTAAACTTAATTTATTAACTTCCTACTGTAATTACCATGATCCTAAGAATAATTAATTCTTTGATCCTATAATAATTTTTACACCCAAATGCTGTAACACATGTAATGGTACAGTACTGTACGGGTAGCACCATCAACACTTTTTAGTGCAGGCTACAGTATTTGATGTCCTCTCTGATATCTTGCTTATACTGTAACAGCATTACTCAAGTCAACTGCTCCTTTTACAAGTACTGTACAGTAGCATGCAGAGAACAAAATACTGTACTTTGATGTACAGGTTGGTGCTACAGGCTGTACCATCACTTTTAGAGCTGGCCATGAAACTCAAAATGACTGTTTTATTGAAATAAATGAAGCACAGTCAGTCCTGTCCTTAAGGAATGCACTCACCCCAATAAAGAATTGTATACAGTAGTAGACTATCCTATTTCCTGAATGGCTCTTGAGAATCATGTGACAGCAATTTTCTCTCTCAGTTGTAAAATTTATGAGGGGGAACTGCTTGGTTACCTTGAATATGCAATATTTATGTCATCATGCAAAGATAACTTGGAAGGGAAATAAGAAGAAATTTGTGCGATTTAGCTATTGTTTCAAAATAAGTTTGGGGAGACTGCGTACAGGTATGACTTTTAACAATTAGGAACTAATGAACTGAAGAGGCAAAAGTCTAGTTTTTGTTTATACAACAGTATGGAATACTCTGAGAAGTTTCTTTGAAATAAACAGGTATAGATTCATGTTCATATATGGACATAAAGCTTTCATGTAATTGATAGACTGGCATGCACATCAGTGAGTGTCAACAGATACAATAGTTTTTTTTATTTCCATTACATTTTGTCATGTTTTGGCAGTGGAGAAAAAGCCCAGTCTAATGACACATACTGTATGTAGCAGATGATAAATCCTTTTTGTGTTGACTTCCTAATCCAGTGAAAGTCACTTTATGTCAAGAAACGTATCATAAGACAAGGATACTGTACTGGAGATGCTTGGGTATTATACCCTCTACATGAGACAATTTCTGCAGTAAAAGATTCATTAGTAAATTTTTTCTAATACCAGCTTTTTTATTTTACATTGTTGATGTGTTCTGGTTGAGTAAATGCCTATCTGAAATAGTGGAGGTACAGTACCCATAAATTTATTAGAGGCTTTTTTTTTGCCTAATTCATTTCATGGAGAAATGACTATTCAAAAACTGTGATTAGAACTTTAACAGGCAGGCAGACTTTGCTCGACTGGTGCCTACAGAATGCTAGTGGACGCTGTATTGGTGTCTCTATCACATGGTGGACTAATTCATTCCACTGAATTTGTTGGTAGCACCTAACTACCTGTATGTGGAAAGTCCAATTTGTCTTGTTACAGTAACTTGAAACACTTTTAAGTTAATAAAAACCTACATTCCCAAGTTATATGTACAAAAGAATCAAATGACAATACCCAACATACACATCATGAGGTCCCTGAATCACATTTAGCAATGACCAAAATTTAATACAGTAGGTCTGCATTTTTGTACAATGTTAAAAACTTGTAAACTTTTATGTCTCAAGTATCCCCAATTGAGGATACAGAAAAAGATTAGGAGATTGTCTTTCAAGTTCCACCCATGTTCTTGCTTTTGAGTCTTTTATAAAAACAGTTTAGAGTCTTTTGAGCTATGCTAGAGACAATGTAGCTTGAAACGTATTCTCCGACTCCACCAATTGAAGTCATGTGTCAGTCTCAAGTATCCCCAACCCCTGGGTACTGTAGCTTGACACAGTTTTAGGTTTACAAAGAAATATGTGTCAAAGTTAAAAAAGAAAATAATTTGTCCAGCAAATATCTACAGTACTGTATGACTAACCCCTAAATCATGCGTAAAAATAACCAAGGTTAAGCCTGCAATTTTTAAGAGTTTATAAAATAAACTTCTGAAAGTGTCTCAAGTATCCCCACTTTATGGTACAAGAGATACTGTACTTTACTACCCTGACCTTGGGAGTGCAAAATAGTCTTCAAAGTGAAGTATATACTGTATCTTCATCCAACAAAAATTTCTTGGTTTCTTGGCAAAATAAAATTTAACAGTCAAAAGGTACCCACTCTGTTTGTGCCATAGCTGGTTAAGTTCTTTTTTTTACAGTCATAATCTATTTTTAAACCTTATGCAAATAACAAGTCTTTAAAGTAGCTTAAACTTGTTTCATTTATGACATCTTGACAGGGCACTGTTCCTTTGTTCTATACTGTAATTGTGGCCTTAAAAAACTTAACAAGATATGAGTGCTTTGATTTTATAAAATAACAGTATCTATTACATTTTTATGTCTTTTCTCTTCTAGGAATGGCTCATGCAGTTTTAGCTACACTCCCTCCAGTTTATGGTCTTTATACAAATATTTTTCCTCAGTTAATATACACCTTCTTTGGTACAAGTAGGCATATATCAATTGGTGAGTGTTATCAGAGCATATTGATATTTTATACAGTATCACCCCAGAACTTGCAGATCAATGACTCATGAAGCACTTCCCCTGAGAAGTCACATGACTGATTTGAGTTCACACACAGTTTTTAAGCCAAATAGTTGTTACAAGGCTGTAAATGAGGTCAGCTACGTAATTGACCAGTATAACTGCTCTAACGTGATGTTCAGTATACAGTAGGGCACTTTACATTATTATCAAAGGGGGGCACTTTATAGTATTATTAAAGGAAAATGTCACCTTAACTTGAATAACTGTAGTTTACCCTTGTGTCCTTATTTATAAATAGCTCTATTCAAGTCATGTGATGGTATTTTTATTAATGAATAATTACAAATAACTTCTTAGTTAATAACAGTTTAAAATGAAATAATTTTGGACATATATCATGACAGATTTTCAAAGGAAAGAATGAGAATTCTGGAAGATTATAACATGGATGTTTCCAATGAATTTCCTTTTAAGTATTTAGCCTGAACCAAGTGCCAGTTTGGTAAATGTTCTGCAGTATACCAGGAGCCAGCTTTCGACATAGGAAAGAATGGATATTTAATGTGTACTATACATGTACAAATTGTACAGGAGCTAGCATGACAATGATGATGCAAGACATGAATGCAAATGTGTGAAATGTGCTCATAAAATTTTTAATGTTTTGTGCACAATCAACGAATTTGGGTGGGAAATTCTCACTCAGTTATTACATTTAATTTTTGTGGGCATTGTTAAAGAGATGGGAAAAAAAGGTCAGATGCCATTTATGAAAAGCAGATTTGTCTGGTCAAATGGTTTGAGGCAAATCAGGTGGTAAATCTAGGGGACCATTGGGAAAAAAGAATGGAAATCAGAAGGGACTGCTCATGGCCAATGTGTGGCCTGCTGCTATCCTGACCAGATTCAGTTCCAGTGTTGTTTAACGATATAAGTACCCTATGGTAATTAGGCCTGAGGCTGATATAGCATGTATTGTACTGTATTGTACAGTATGTACGTAGGTGATTTTGCCTGTAATGACTTGTAGTCATAGCATTGTGTGACAAAGTAAAACTTACATTTAAATCATGGAAGCAATATTTATTCCTGTAGATGAAACAGAAAGTGACTTTATCCTTAATGCTAACTGGCCTCAGATGGCCTAGTTTTGTGTTCCCATACTAAACTTGCACTTTGCTACAGTATGCAGTATGTTATGCAATGATCTGGTAAATTTGTTTTCTAAGATAGGCAATTCTGTAATGTTGTGCCTCTGCACTGGCACAGTAGAGCATATACTGATCTGAACAAAAGTCAAAATAATGTGAACTTAGCCATATTGACTGAAAGGAGACATCACAGGCCTCGATTTTAAGAGAGTTTTATGGTTGTCCATCATACAACCACCTCTCTGCTTTTTTTTTGGTGTCTAAAATAAATTTAGTCGCCCAAAGAGTAATTTTGCAGTAAACCTAGGAGCCATTTGTTTTTTTGATTCCTTGCCGAAGGCAGGCAAGGAATCTATGCGATGGTGATGTCGTGTGTGTGTATGTGTGCACTCACAAACATGTACTGAGCAGTTGGCTCAAGCTCTGCTCTCGCACGTCTTTCCTAGCTCATGTGTGGCTCAAAACTGGAGTAGCGACCCGAAAATTCGGCCACTGCAATGAGAAGTCACGCACAGCTGCGCGTGCCTGCCTTGCAGCGCAGCCCTCCGTTAAGCACATAGCAAACCTTGCCTACTTCGCGGGCAGCTTCGCTGCTTTGCAATTCCCTTGTATTCCCTACTGGGGCGTTTCCTAGTACCCCGTAAAGCATTGAATGTGCCTATGTGTGCGCCTAAGCTGTGTGTGGGTCGCAGCATGTATGTGTGCACTCACAAACATGTCCTTAGCGGGTACCAAGGCAGTTGGCTCAAGCTCCGCTCTCGCACGTCTTTCCTAGCTCACGCGCGGTTCGAAACTGGAGTAGCGACCCAAAACTTCGGCCACTGCAATGAGAAGTCACGCAGGGCTGCATGTGCAGATAGGAATGACTGACACTTTTTATATTTGGTATGTAGATTTGTCATGTTGAGAGGAAGAACCCTATTGTTTTTGGCAGAGGTCAAAGGTCATTTGAGGTCACCAAAGGTCAAAGTCCAAAAACTTTGTAATTGTGATATCTCGAGATAGGAATGACCGACACTTTTCATATTTGACATGTAGATTTGTCATGTTGAGAGAAAGAACCCTATTGTTTTTGGTGGAGGTCAAAGGTCATTTGAAGTCACCAGAGGTCAAAGTCCAAAAACCTGGTAATCAGGATATCTCGAGATAGGAATGACCGACACTTTTCGTATGTGGTTAATTGATATGTCATGTTGAGCAGAAGTACTCTTTTGTTTTGGGTAGAGTTCAACGGGTCATTTGAGGTCACCAGAGGTCAAAAGGAGAAAACATTGTAAACATGATATCTGGAGATAGCAATGACTGACACTTATCATATTTAGTATGTAGATGTGTCATGTTAACAGAAAGAACCTTATTGATTTTGGTGAAGGTCAAAGGCCATTTGAGGTCACCGAAGGTCAAAGTCAGAAACCTTGTAAATGTAAACAGTATATCTTGGCATGGGGGCGAGTTGGCATGGGGGCGAATTGGCTTGGGGGCGAGTTAGGATAGGGGCGAGTTGGTATAGGGTGAGTTGTCATAGGGGCGAGTTGGCATAGGGGCGAGTTGGCATGAAGGTGAGTTGGCATGGTGCTGAGTTGTCATAGGGGCAAGTTGGCATGAAGCCGAGTTGTCATAGGGCCGAGCTGGTGTACGGTGAGTTGGCATGGGGGCGAGTTGGTATGGGTCGAGTTGGCATAGTGCTGATTTGTCACAGGGTCGAGTTGGCATGGGGGCGAGTTGGCATGGTGCTGAGTTGTCATAGGGGCGAGTTGGCATCAGGCAAGTTGGCATGGGGGCGAGTTGGCATGGTGGTGAGTTGTCATATGGTGAGTCAGTATAGGGCAATTTGGCATGGGGGCGAGTTGGCATCATGGGGGCGAGTTGGCATCATCGGGGCGAGTTGGCATCATGGGGGCAAGTTGGCATCATGGGGCGAGTTGGCATGGGGCGAGTTGACATGGTGCTGATTTGTCATAGGGGCGAGTTGCATGATGCTGTGTTGTCATAGAAGCGAGTTGGCATGGTGCTGATTTGTCATAGGGGCGAGTTGGCAAGGTGCTGAGTTGTCATAGGGGCGAGTTGGTATAGGTCGGGTTGACATGGAGGCTGGTTGGCATGGGGGCGAGTTGGCATGGTGCTGAGTTGTCGTAGGGTCGAGTTGTCATGGGACGAGTTGGCATGGGGGGAGTTGGCATGGGGAGAGTTGATATGGTGCTGAGTAGTGTCATGGGGCCGAGTTGTCATGGGGGCGAGTTGGTATAGGGTGAGTTGGCATGGGGGTAAGTTGGCATCAGGCAGAGTTGGCATGTAGGCTCACTTGTTCCAGGGATCTCAAGAAAAATTCTAAAGAAGATTTCAGTACAAAGGAATAAAAGAATTTCTCAGAATAAAACGTAGTTCACATGTTAAGTGAATGTTATTGTGTCTGTTTGGCTCTTGTCAATTTCCAAACCACAGTTTACAAAACATATTTTACAAAGGCAAGGAATCACTAAGCCTTTTGGCTTTGTGGTTGAGAAACTTTGAAGATTTCTTGTATCTTACATAGTTTCTCTCTTCACTTTTTCTCTTAAATTTCTTACATGTTTACCAATGTTTCTCCCGTTTTATCACTTAAATATTTTTCTTTTTAGTTTCCAAACATTGTCTCACAGTTACACCCATCTATACATTTCCTTATTAATAATGGCCGAATAGGCCACAGAACGTACAGGTCTATACCAGTAAGTGCGTGGAGCTCAGATTAAAAGATCTTGGTGCTACATCACAGGTTTGTGGCCATGACTGTCAAGTTTCTTTTTCCTTTCTTTTACAGATGTCACAGTACTATTATAATTCCTGTCTTTTCAAAGTTTGAAACACAAGAAAATTTGCAGTAAAATGAGCAATCATCTATCAGTATTTGTCCAGTGTGCATTGTTGTGAGCTGTTGTCAGAGGGCAAAAGATGCGGCAGGGCCCCGAAAATTTTCCTAATAACAAATGACCATGTCATTATTAAGTTTGCCGAAGTACTGGGGAAGGGGGGCAAATAGCTTCCTTGTGGGTGGTGACTTCTGCCGTTGGACATGTAGGCTACTACAGTTTGTTAAGGAGAGCCTCATTTATCCAACTGCCCGGCATGGTCAGTTGCAGTTCCGATCTCAAGGTGCCTATTATGCATGTGCATAAACCTTGCATGCTTGGTTGCTCCCGTAGCAGCAACCAGCCCAGCTAATGAGTAAAGCCCTGTGGCAACGTTAAGCTGTGCATTGTGTGGGAACAATACCCGAACATCGATCAGTTTGGGATCATCCATTGGGGGATTTACCATTGATTGCAAAAAAGAAAAGATTGACATTCAGTCAGTGCTGAATGTCAGAAAATCATACTCAGGTAGTCTGCAAGTACTGAGTATAGTAGATACAAATTATCTCTTTGGACCTCTTCCCTTTTTGTTTGAAATTTTTCCAGCCTTGTGAAGACTGTTGAATTACGACAGTTTCAACTTTTTCTGTCCTGTGACATGGCATAACATTCTTAAAAAGAACTAGAAAAGAATGTGTGATACTGTAGCTGCGAAACGCAACTGAAATCATGTACAGTATCGGAGATGAAAGTACTGTACACCTGCTAGTAATGGTTGGCCGTGCGCCAACTGTTTCCCCTTCAAGTTTCCTCAGTCGCCCACGATATTATGTTGAGAATTAGCTCGCCGCGATTGGTCACTGGATTTCTCTATGATAACATTTCTTCAGTCGAAGATTACAAGTAGCTGTATGCACTTTCATCTACTTGCCTAAAACATCATTTTTACTTAATTTTTCACATTTTTGATTCCTTGCCGAAGGCTGAAGGAATCTATGCGATGTTGGTGTATGTATGTGTGTATGTATGTATGTGTGCGTGTGTGTATGTATGTGTGTGTTTGTGACACTGCTCGTTAACATGATATCTCCAGAAGGGAAAGTCTGACAGTTCTCAAACTTGGTACATAGATGCCCCATATTGAGAGGAAGAACCCTATTGTTTTTGGTGTGGGTCAAACGTCATCTGGGGTCACCAGGGGCCACTAGGGGTCAAACTCCGAAAACCTTGTTAACACGATATCTTAAGTTAGGGCCCATGGATTGATTTCATTCCAAGTATATAGATGCGTTATGATGAGAGAAGAAACCCTCTTGTTTTGCCGGGGGTCAAAGGTCATCTGGGGTCACTGGGGGTCAAACTGCAAACCTTGTTAACACGATATCTCAAGCTAGGAAGCTTGGATTGATTTCTTACTTAGTATGCAGATGGGTTAGGGTGAGAGGAAGAACCCTATTGTTATTAGCAGGGGTCATAGGACATCTAGGGTCACAGGGGTTCAAAGCCTGAAAAACTTGTTAACATAATATCTCAAGTAAGGAAGTTTGGATTGATTTCATATGTAGTATATAGATGCATTATGGTGAGAGGAAGAACCCTATTGTTTTTGGCGAGGGTCAAAGGCAGCTTACGTACGTATCAACGCAACACAAGCCTATATCATAGTCTATTTCATTTATTCCTGTAATCAAGCACATGAAGTTTTACATCTGTATTTGTAACACTTTGCTGGCAATCATTAGTATTTTTATTGACGATATTGCCTACAAAATAAACTATCGATACCCTCAACAATTTTAATCTGGACGCATATCCATCACACAATACTTGCACTACTGCCCAGATGGGTAAGGGGATTACATGAAAGGAAATGTGTCCACTGGCAGTTTTGAAGGAATTACATGTGGGCAGAGTGCACAATAGCCTATTCACTGTGTCTCGAGGTGGGGATTTAATCCTGTCCTGGACAACTGCTAGCAGACGCATAAGAAAATTAAGATTAACCCAAGTATAAAATATGTGAGCTGGGTGTATGCTTCTCAGCAGCTTTGGAATATTGCTGACCTACTTAGCATAATATATGATAGAATGCTTGCTTGGAATGTTGTGCGAGATGCAGAGGGAATGTACATTTGATAACGAAGGCGCTACAAGAGGAAGAACTATGTTGTTTTTGATTGAGGTCAAAGGTCATCTGGTGTCACCGGGGTCAAAACTTGTTAACACAATATGTCAAGGTAGGAAGCTTGCAAGATTTCATATTTAGTATGTAGATGCATTTTAGTAAGAGGAAGAACCCTATCGTTTGTGGTGGAGGTCAAAGGTCATCTGGGGTCATTGGGATCAAATACCAAAACCTTTTTAAATATGGTATCTCAGGGTAGGAAGCTTGGATTGATTTGATACTTAGTATGTAGATGTGTTATGGTAAGAGGAAGAACCTTACTGTTTTTTGGTAGGGGTCAAAGGTCATCTGGGCTCACCAGGGGTCTAATTCTGAAAACCTTGTTAACAAGATATCTCGGTAGGAAGCATGGATGAATTTCATAGGTAGTATGTAGATGCGTTATGGTAAGATATAGAACCTTATCGTTTTTGGTGGAGGTCAAAGGTCATCTGGGGTCACCATGGGTTGAACCCTGAAAACCTTGCAAACACGATATCTCAAGGTAGGAAGCTTGGATAGATGTCATTTTTAGTATGTTGATGCATTATGATAAGAGAGAACTAATCAATGGTCAATGGTCATCTGGGGTCACTAGGGGTCAAACTTTGGAAACCTTGTAACCACCATATCTTGATGTGGGAAGTTTGGATAAATTTTATTTTTTAGTATGCAGATGTGTAATGGTGAGAATAAGCACCCTATTTTTTTTGATGGGGTTAAAAGTCACCTGGGGTTACCGCAGTCAAACACTGAAATGCAAGATCTTTATCTGGTGTCACCAGAGGTCAAAAAGGAAAATTTCCCAAGAATTCCTAAGACCCTTCTCTCAGGTCACCACAGGTCAAAAAGCAAAATTTATGAAGAAAAACTGAAAACCAAGATCTTTATCTGGGGTCACCAGAGGTCAAAAAGGGAAATTTCCCATGAGTTTCCAAGATCTTTACCTGAGGTCACCACAGGTCATAAAGCAAAATTTCCCCAAAATTCCAGGCCTTGAATTTTGAGGCATGCAAATGCTGTCACACACCATCACTCGCCTCAAATCACTTTGAGAATTGACTCAAAACGTGTATCATAACCAAAAGTATTGAAAAGTAATCATTTTTTCTCCTTATAAACTATATATAGAATGTGATGCTGACCAGTTCATGTGTAATAATGGCCATTGCATTCCTGACCTCTGGACGTGTGATGGTGATGTTGATTGCAGAGATGGCAGTGATGAGGACCCAAGTGGTGTTTGTAACACTACTGCAACAGGTACTGCTATTGAGTAAGATAAAATTGTATGTAATTTATATAATGACAGCATTTAGTTCGTACAGGTAATTCTTGTCATATTACTGACACTTGGCATACTTTGTGAAAGATTCATTGCTCACAGTCTTAGATACTTAATAATGGGCAAATTTGGTCATCCCAGGAAGTTCCAGTTATCCCAACTAATGAATACTTCAGAGCCCGTCCAAAAACTGTCATAAGCTTCTCCTTGTGTGTAGACACAAGCTTCTCCTTGTGTGTAGACACAAACCTAGTTTTTTGCTTAAGGCCATGACCTTTACTGTGAGTTTACAAGGCCCTTATGTGTAATCACAGCTGTTTCTCTGCATTGTGTAAAATGTGAGCTACTCTGCATCTTTTTAATTTTCAACATTTGATGTCAATCAAATAGTCATCAACTGAAAATTTTGATATCCCCTTATGCAAAATCTACTTGGACTGATGATCAAGTGTCTGTCTTTTAAAATACTGCAGTCTGAACAGTTCCTTATCCAAAGGCTTGAATGAGTGAAGAAACTGTATTCCTTTTCCCCATTATACCCACCTGCAGTAGCTGAGCTGAAGAAAATTGTAGTTACTCAGTCTTTTTTTAATTTTTCTATCTTGTTCATTTCTATAAGTTTACATAATTGTTCACACCTTTTTATAAGTTTATTTCACTTTGGAAGGGAGAGCAAAATTTCTGCACATGGAGAGACTTTGTTGAGGTGCAAACTTATTTTCAGAGTAAAATTTGGCATGTGCACAGGGTTTAAAAAGGAGCAAGTTTGTGAGGGCATGATGAGTTAAATGACTGTTAGCTTGTGTATTATAAAAGTTATTGGATGTAAATGCATGCTGTTTTGCTGGTTGCACTAGAAAACCTGTGTTTGAAACCCCACCATTCTATTGTTTTAGTGGGGTGTATCATGTTTTCACTCACATCATGTTGGGATGTTTTTCAAACCTACACAAACATTCCTTTTTCTTTATTAGGTTACAAAAAAGAAAAAAAAAAGAGAGAGAGAAAGAAAGGAAAAGGAAAAGGTCAATTAGGCAGATCTGTCAACATCAGTGCTAGCTAGCACCCTCCTTTTGTAATGGTTACATTATTCCTTACACTGGAAATCTAGAAATACAGGTTTACAATGGCAAATTTCTGTTTTTTGTTTGTGTTTAATTACATATGTATTTCTGCAGAAAGTTAGTGTTGACAGTGCCTTCACCTCCCTGGCCCACTTGAACTGCATTTTCACATTGCTTTGATTATAACCATACATCATGGGCAATAGCTGTAATGGATATATGGAAATGAGAATAGCTGACCACTTTTAATACGGAGGCCAAAACATGTTTATTCTCTTTATAAATTATAGAGTGTGATGATGATAGCGTCATGTGTAATGATGGGTCATGCATTTTTGAACTCTGGACCTGTGAAGGTGTTTTAGATTGCGATGATGGAAGTGATTAGGATATAAATTGTGTTTGTAGTAACTCAACTTTGTCAGGGTTATTACTACTGTCCTACTTACTATACCATACCAAGTAGTAGCCCCAGCGTAACTTTGAGCAGTAGTTGACTTCAGTATTGGAAATAGGTGGTAGTAAATCTCAAAATGTGATGCCCTTCCTTGAACATTTGATTCAATTCTCAAAGTGTGGAGCAAAAAAATATGGTGCACTGTGACTGCTGTCTATTTAAGAAAATTGTAAGACAATGAAGTAACAACACTCAACAAGGCAAAATTATCTAATAAAAAAGTGAAAACTTGCCGTAAAGAATGATTTTGTGTAGTATTTTTTGCTATGCAAACAAATTTTACAAGTTGAAGGCTGCTTGGACCTGTCAAATGTCCTTTTGTCCTTCATTAGTATGTATGTTTAAAAATAATAAATTGTGTTTGGATAGTACTGAAGGGGGTGGGGGGGAATTGGGACAGTTCAAGATGGTGGAAGAGGCGATAGTCTAAAAAATTTTGAGAACCACTGGTCTAAAGGAATAAACTAGCTTCATGTCTACACAAGGCAGACCTTATGACAGTTTTGGAAAGGGCTCTGAAGTTACTTATTAGTTGAGATAATTGGAACTACCTGGGATGACCAAATCTGCCCATTAAGTATCTAAGACTGTGAGCAATGGATCTTTCACATTAGTTGCCATAGTACCTTTAACACCACAGAAATTGGACACAGGATTGGCAACAGCATTCGAACAATATGATCTGAAGGGTTCTATATGCATTCTAGTGGTAGCGGGCCGTGGAATAGGAACTTGGCTGGAATGCATATATTTCAGCTTCTAGCTCTTACATTACGCACACCATAAAATCATCACCTGGAAAGAGCTATTTTACTAAGACCAAATATGTCCCCATTTTGGAGTATGGAAGGTAGGCGGGGTGGTAATTTTGGATGCCTCACCATTTTCTCCGTTACCCATTTTGGCCACTTTGTATACCTAGATCTCTTTGTATGTTTGTGCAATCGAGGGCTTCTAGTCAGTGCAAATTATGCAGCAGGGCCGCCAACTAAACTAGGCGGAACATGCAGTTCCCCTTTTTAAGACCAGGCTTGTCATTTTCTGTATTTTATTTCTCATATTCTGATATTTTTCACAAAATGTACCACACATGGTATTTCCCTTGTGGACTAACTACAATCCTGATTTGGAACTGGCATGCATAAAAGTCGCCACTGAAGTATAACACAGGAAAACTTGTACTGACTTTTATAGGTTTTAATTTTCAAGCATAGAATAGCCTACTAGCATCCTTCTCTGTATGGCACAAAGACGCATACTGATGAAGTGACATGGCTGATTTTTCTTAGGTTTCCCAGGGAGTTGGTATCTTCCTAATTTCAAACTAGTTCTCATGCTTGCACTAACAGCCATAGCTAGTTGTGTATGCATGATATTAGTCAGGGTAACCCTGACAGGAGGGAGTGTGTTTTCATTGGTCTTTTCACTTATCCCCCGATGTCAGGGAGCATTTTGTACTGATTTGCACTTCCAGTGAAGGTGGGGCTTTGTGTCTAAATTTACATTGTGATTAGGAGCCCTAACATTACGTGATATCGCCCTTACTCAAATCGCCTACCACTTAACAGTGCAAAACCCGATCTCTGTTCAACAAGTTGGGATTTTACTTGATGTTGGCAGCTACAGATTATAACTCCTGGGACACTTTATATCATGTTTTCTAATATTTTTTATTAATTTTTAAAAATTTTAGGCTATAATCTGTAGGTGCGAACACCAAGTAAAATGCTGACTTTTCAACCAGAGGTTGGGTTTTGAACTGCACAGTGGTAGGCGATTTGAGTAAGGGCAAGTTCACGTAATGAAGGCTATTGGTCACTTGAAGTGTTCAACGAAAAACATTGAAATTGTACAAGGTTTGAGTAGCAGTGAACAAGAAAGTCAGGTTTTGCCACAACAAACAAATCTGAAACCTTTTCAATGTTTTTCCATCATAATGTAGATGTGAGGCTTTCAGAAAGGTATGGAGTAAATGCTATCTTCCTTGCATGTGCTTCACTTCTTGGTAAGAATTGGATTCAACAAAAGATTATTTTGGTTAAAGAGAAGCCTGCTTTCTATCCACATTTTCCATTGGCTTCAAATTCAAAACATTTGGATATTAATATGAGATGAGAATTCTTATTTCTGATTGGCCCTCCACATTTTCTTGGTTGGGAAGTGAGTTCCTTCAAGTTGTACTCCCTGACGTTGGGGGATAAGTGAAAAGACCAAGTGAAAAACATGTTCCCTGTGTCAGGGGTACCCTGGCTAGCATGATATGTGAGAATGTGCATGCATGATATCCAGCATTTCTAAATACATTACAGAAAATGGTTTAGGAATATTAAAATGCCAGGCTGTCCCTTGGTGTGTTCCTTCAAAAGGTTTATTGAATTTAAAAACCTTTGCCGAAACCATTCAGTGCTCCAAGGGCAGTGAAGTGGTGTTCCTCTTTTGCATTTTGCAAAGTTGGCAGCTCTATCATGTACTTATGTTTGCATAATACCAGACCTACCACTGTCTTGACCACAGCCATTGGCTCAGCTATAGTCTGAACCATAGCTATTGCGTACCTAAACCACAACCATTTGCTAGGCTGTCGTCTGAACACACTGTCACTGTCTACTGCCTGAGCAACAGCAAAAGCCTCATAAACATGCCATAGGTCCACCACTAGCTTTGATATCATCTACAGGCTCTATTGCTGCTTCAAAATATTGTGTGCATCAAAAATTCAGTTGCTTTATTACATGAATCTGGAATATACATCAAGTCTTTGTAGCCTATTTCCCTCCTTATCACGGTTACACCTCTATGTGCTGATGTCTCGTTCCGACGTCTCTATATTCCAAATGTGCGCATGAAGGACAGTGATAGGATGAAAATTGTTCTAACCTAACCTTTTCTCTATAACACTAACCTCAATGCGGACTTTTCGGAACATAGAGACGTCGGAATAGGGAGCTGTCCCCCTTACCACCTCCTACTTTAAATACATATGTTATTTCAAACTTCCTTGCAAGCACTATCTACCATTAATCATTTGTAGAATATGTATTTAACTTTTTCAGAGTTTGTAACTTAGGATGAGTTATCTAACATTTCATTGTATTAGTTTTTCTTTTTCAGCTTCAGAAGCACCACCATCAGATACACAGCTTCGTTTGGTTGGTGGCAATGATACTGCTGGACGTTTGGAAATCTACCTAGATGGTGTGTGGGGAACAGTGTGTGATGACTTGTGGGACCTAGTAGATGCAGATGTTGCATGTCGTCAACTGGGATTCCCAGGGGCCATATCAGCTCCCAGGTATGCAGCATTTGGTGAAGGATCTGATCCAACTCACCTGGATGATGTAGAATGCACTGGAGAGGAGACAGATTTAGTGAGCTGTAGTCATACAAGAGACGAGAACTGTGGTCACACTGAGGATGCAGGAGTTGTTTGTATTCCATCATCAGATGTCACAGGTTGGTAGACTTGACTGTAGTTAAGTGGAGATGCAAAATATGTTGATCCTTGTAATTGCAAAAAGCATGTAAGATTATCGAAGGCAGACTGAAGGGTTTTTCATGGTTGCAGCTTTTATCAGAAGAGAATGATCTACTGAAAACAGTAGAGATATTTATTCCAGAGAACATAAACGTAGGGGTCATGTTGGCTGCCAAGATACCATCATGTACTCTTTATCAATGAAATGTCAAAAATTTAGTGGGGTATTGCTTCAAGTCCTGGATATAGCAGTGGTCATGTTGTATTTTATTTCTTTGTACAAACATGTCTCACATTTCATTGGATTGAGATTGGTTTTGTATGTTATATTTAGAAGCACCACCATCAGTTACACAGCTTCGTTTGGCTGGTGGCAATTATACTGCGGGACGTTTGGAAATCTACCTAGATGGTGTGTGGGGAACAGTGTGTGATGACCTGTGGGACCTTGTAGATGCAGATGTTGCTTGTCGTCAACTGGGATTCCCAGGGGCCATCTCAGCTCCCAGGTTTGCAGCATTTGGTCAAGGATATGGTCCAATTCACCTGGATGATGTAGAATGTACTGGAGAGGAGTCTGATTTAGTGAGCTGTACTCATACAAGAGACGAGAACTGTGGTCACACTGAGGATGCAGGAGTTATATGTATTCCCCCATCAGATGGCACAGGTTGGTAGACATTGCTGTAGATAAATGGAGAGGCAAAATATTTTGATTTTTTGGTTTCAATGATAAGAGAAACCTATGCATTCATGATGGCGTTTATGTGTATGTATGTGTGTATGGACCCAACATTTCAGTCAAGGTGAGGATATTTTCTATTCAAGATGAGGTCCTCAGGTGTCAGAACAATAGATTTCAGAGGTCCGCAGGTGTCGAACAATAGACAGTCTATTGTTAAGGCTAGGGTTAAGGAAGCAAACACAAAGGAAAGAACAATGAGGTCCTCTCCTTGATAGGAAAAAAAAAACCTGTACATGCGTGTGCATGTATGTGTGTGTCTGTGACACTTTGCTTGTTAACACGATATCTCAAGAAGGGAAACTGACAGTTCTCAAATTTGGAAGATAGGTGCCCCATATTGAGAGGAAGAAACCTATTGTTTTTGGTGCAGGTCAAAGGTCGTCTGGGGTCACCAGGGGTCAAACTCTGAAAACCTTGTTAACAGGATATCTCAAGGTAGGAAGCTTGGATTAATTTCATACTTACTATGTAGATGCGTTATGATGAGAGGAAGAACCCTATTCTTTTTGGTGGGTGTCAAAGGTCATCGGGTCACTGGGGTCAAACTCCGAAAACCTTGTTAACACAATATCTCAAGATAGGAAGCTTGGAATAATTTCATACTTAGTATGTAGATGCGTTATGGTGAGAGGAAGAACCCTATTCTTTTTGGCGGGGGTTAAAGGTCATCTGGGGTCACCAGGGGTCAGACTGCGAAAACCTTGTTAATATGATATCTCAAGTTAGGAAGCTGGGATTGATTTCATACTTACTATGTAGATGCGTTATGATGAGAGGGAAGAACCCTATTATTTTTGGTGGGGGTCAAAAGTCATCTGGGGTCACAGGGGTCAAACTCTGAAAACCTTGTTAACACAATATCTCAAGATAGGAAGCTTGGAATAATTTCATACTCAGTATGTAGACGCATTCTGTTGAGGGGAAGAACCCTATTGTTTTTGGCGGGGGTCAAAGGTCATCTGGGGTCACCAGGGTTCAAACTGCAAAAACCTTGTTAATATGATATCTCAAGTTAGGAAGCTTGGATTGATTTCATACTTAGCATGTAGATGCATTATGGTGAGAGGAAAAACTCTATTGTTATTAGCAGGGATCAAAAGTCATCTGGGGTCACCAGGGGTCAAAGCCCAAAAGCCTTGTTAACACAATATCTCAAGATACAAAGCTTGGATTGATTTCATAAGTAGTATGTAGATGTGTTTATGTTAAAAGAAAGAACCATATCGTTTTTTGTTTGGGTCAAAGTTCATCTGGGGTCACCAGGGGTCAAACTCTGAAAACAATGTTAACATGATATCTGGAGGTAGGAAGCTTGGTTAGATTTCATACTATTAGATTTCCGAACAAAATGTATATGATCATTTTTTACAAAACTACCTAAAACAGTGTCAGTATAGTCCCTATGTGTTAAACACATATGTATTTGTAACAGTGACAAAATTATTAGCTTATTAAGTCCAAATATATGTGTTTAGCAAATGCAGTGTATTCCTAGCAACTGCAATATATTTTTCAAATCAAATATATATTTTGAGGAACATATATATTAGTAACATTAAGTGGAACATTTGCTTAACTGAAGTTTATGTTTAAAGAATATATTTTTGTAACAGCTACAAATATATTTGTTTAAACCAATTGTATGTTGTAAACGACGGTAACGGTTACAGATTTTCATTTGTGGTCGCTTAGCGTCGTAAAACAACTGCCCTTCAAGGCCTGAATTATTGTTTTTTTGCATAATTCAAATATATATGTTTAGCAAATATTCATTAGTAGCAGCAACAAATACATCTTCTTGAATCAAATATATATGTTTAAGGAATATATATTTATAAAATTTACAAATATATTTGCTTCATTCAAATATATATGTTCAACAAATATATATTTGTAACAGCAAAAAATATATGCTTAAGAAAACTACATATATGCTTATTGTAGCCTCTGAACAAGCCACTTTCCTTAAAACAGTTTGCATTTGCTAGCGCTCCGTCCGACTGACCTGTGTGTCTGCATTACACGTTGACACAGTCAATGCTTGCTACGCAAGTTTGAACGAGCCATCTATGCACGTTACACTGTACAGCGTACAGTCACGTATGTATGCACATGCGCTATCATTGTGCCTGTACAGGAGATGAAAACAACGACTTTTGAATTCTGTGATACGGGCACTGCATGCTTTTACTGTTTGTCAGCATTAATTGCATCTTACTGTGTGGCCAATGCTCATTGCCCAGGCTAATTCCACTTCTCTGGAATCATTAAACGGCATTAGTTTCAAAGGGACGTCTAGGCCTATACCTTTTATACGGTAGCATACAGCCAAGTGTGGAGGGCTTGTGCTACAGGTGTAGTACAAACGTACGTAGGTGTATGCCTTGCATATGATGCATGGTACCTGGCGTCTTAGACGGTTTTGATCCAAATTGGAAATCGGCCCAGTCCAAACAACCCTGACGTAACTCCAACATGACCCCAAATTTTACTTGGTTGGAAAAGAATTCATGCGGAATTTATGCGGCAGGCCAGTAGCCAGGAGAGGATCATGGGGCAGGGGGATCGAGACACCCCCTTCCGTTGGAAAAATCTTGTTCCCCAGAAAATGTTCGATTACCATTGCGTTAATAAATTTTACTACATCTTGCCCTCTGAACTATATTTAACCTCTCGTCCTCTCCAGTACATTCATTGTCTAGCTACGGGCCTAAATTAGGGGCGTATTCAAAGAAATGCTTAAAAAAGCTACACTAAGTAATTCACACTTCAGCCGTACAAACGTGACAAAATGTTGCAAAATAACTTTTCTGTTCATGATGAAGTGATTATTACAAGTTTGTGTAGAATTATCGCTAAACTCCCAAACCTTTTGGAAGGTTAGTACTTGGTAATATGTGCTGAAGGGGAGACAGGCCATTACAGCGTAGCCAAACAAGGTAATGGGGGGGGGGGGAAGATTCTAGGGGGCCAACCATTTTTCGAGCGGGAAGAAGCTGTGTGAAAATTAATTCGATCAACAGTAATTTAAAAACTCAACAGTAATTTAAATGTCTCTTCCCCCTTGGATGGGCGGGCGGGCACTTTGTTTCGGCGGTCGTTAGGTAGCGTGTTCACAAGAGCTACCATATAAACAGTCCTGTAATGTTGGCTTACTGACATGTGTAGGCCTATGTGCAGTATGCTTCACTTTACAATCATTTGTAGTAGCCTATAGCTGTTCCTTTACGGTAGCCTGTTAGGAATGGAGCCACGCATAACAGGCCCATGATATAGAGGTCTGAAACGAAGTCGAGAGGTTGATCAGTTAAGTTTGTTGTCCTATCTGGGACGTAGCTCCTTTGGGGAGCAGAAGTCTTTTGGGAGGAACGTTTCGTTTCGCCCTTCAGCAGTCGCCAAAGAGTCGAGGGGACTTTGAAAAAAGTAGTATATTTCGTTGTCAGTTTGCGAAGCACTAATAGTACTAAACAATTACTGCCCTAGCTGTCTTAACGTTCTGGAATTACCCACATTTTGATGATATCGGTTGACCGTTGCGGGTGCTGGTTTAATCAAAATGCAGTTCCCATGTTTGCTGGATTTAGAAGTCATTAAATGAGTCCCTTACGAGAGCAATGATAGCGTATGTGCCTCCATACTTGACACTTATACTGATGGCCTGTTCAGACTTGTCCGGCCTGAACAGGACTCCGTGCTACGTATACTTTGTTCAACTCCGTTGTATGGTTAAAATCCTATATACAACCAGGGAGTTGTTATTTGCTTTGAAGTGAGGTTTGCACTGCCAAGGTCACATAGTAATCTGTCAATTGTATCTTTCTTGGCATTTCTATAAGGTAGCGCTCCACTAGTTATTGTCCCATTGACTTACACACTAAATCAGACTTCTTTCCCGGCCCCTAGGTCCTTGTAGAAGTTTTCAACCTGGACATGCCACCCCTCAGGTCGAAGGTGACAATGTGGGCCCTTATACCACTTTCAAATTTCCATACCATGACCACTGAAATTTTGAGCTAGAGAGGCTTGAACGATAGGTACGAGTTTCCTGCCTCGATCTCTACTCAGACCTCACTTCACACAGTGGAGTAATACAATCAAAAGATGGCACTAAAATTGGTCGCATTGCCTTGAAATTTACACAACCTGTACCTCAACTCATCCTACAAAGACCATGTCAAAAATTGATCACATTTTACATGAAACACAGCCAGAAACGACCTTCTATAAAATTTTTAAGGGACTTCATTTGTCTGTCAATATTTTTCAGTGGTAGAATATTTGACTTAGTGGTCTACTATCATAAGACTTACACTGGATTACTTTATTCATACAAAAGGAATTTGTCATCTGCTACGTGTACGGTAAGGCTGGGGTTTGTCGCTACTGCCATAGCATTGCCAGTCGCTGGAAAATTAAAAATTATTGCATCCTTGGACGCTCGATGATGCAGGTGAGAGTATAACAATAAGGGTTTATGTAACAATGTGAACATGATTCTATACTTCATCATTTTAGGAAACTTCTGTAAACTTTCCTTATTGTTGTGACAAAAATTATTCTTCTGTCTCTGCAGCTCATTTGCATGTAGTTCTTTCTTTGGGAAGGGGCAGACCTCATTGATTTCTTTCAATGACACAGTCATTTCAAGTTGTGTAGCACCTACCCCTTAATTGGTGGCGGTATAAACCTAGTCATCAAAGCATTGTCCTGAGTAAGCCAATTGTGATAGGATTACTAGGCCTGAATGATGCTGCTAACATATCGATATCAAATTGAAGCCAACGTATAAAAGGAAGAAATACCAATCAACGGAATAAGAAGCTCATCATTGATAATCTCCTCAAAATTTAGTGCATCTTAGAGTACTAGCATAAATTAAACTTTCTGTTAAACCTCCTTCCAAATAACAACTCCCTGATACAACTAACATAGTTCACGATTCGATTCAAGGACTAAGTTCAAACATGCCAATTAAGCGTTTCTAAAATGCTGAAATCAGCGCAGGCATTGACCGTATCGTAACAACAATTGCTCACAAAGGTTTCTCCTGCCATACAGGTCAGTGGAATGGCGTGTTAGCAAATGTAAGTTTTAAGGAAAGTAGCTGTTCAGAAGCTATGTTAAGAATATATATATTTTTCTTAAGCATATATTTTTCGCTGTTATGAATATATATTTGTTGAACATATATATATATATTTAAAACGCTAATTCCCCCCTTAAGGCGAAAGTCTTTATATCTTCCAACCTTAAGGCGAAAAAAAACAATAAAATACATAAGCATATATTTCCCCCCAACGTCCTCAAGCTATAAACAACGTTATTTCAATGGCCTGCCATCCGTGCGTGTTAACAGATAGGTGTCTGTAAATTCGTCGACTTTGAAGTAATAGCATATAGACTGTGTCTGTAAAAGGACGTTACCACACGTTTACGTATTCCTTTATAAAAAGTGTGTGAAAAGGTTAAGGGGAATCCGTTTTTTGCCGTATTTTTGTTTTTTTGGCCTATGGTCAACTTTTCAACAACTTCTTTCGCCCTTAAGTGGGAATTAGAGAAATATATATATATATTTGATTGAAGCAAATATATTTTTAACAGTACTGTTACAAATATGTATTCCTTAAACATATATATTTGATTCAAGAAGATGTATTTGTTGCTTCTACATATGAATATTTGCTAAACATATATTTGAGTTAAGCAAATAAATCTGTAACTGTTACAAATGTATATTCGTTTACAATATACAATTGGTTTATAGCAAATATATATTTGTATATGTTGCAAATATATATTCCTTAAACATATAAACCTCAGTTAAGCAAATGTTCTAGTCAATGTTACTAATATATATGTTCCTCAAAATATATATTTGATTTAAAAAATATATTGTACTTGCTAGGAATATACTGCATTCGCTAAACATATATTTGAACTTATTAAGCTAATAATTTTGTCACTGTTACAAATATATATATTTCTTTATCACATATATTTCGGTTTAGCAATATATACTAACACTGGTTTTAGCAAGGAGCTATTACGGACGGAGTGAAAGCAGAACTCCTCAAATGCAATAAAACACTCATCTAATCCTTGTAATCAAAGACACCCTCCCCTCCCCAATCTCCTCGCCTTTCAGAACTTTTGTTCACGTAAGCCGGTTTTATTACCCAAATCGTCTTTGGCATTTCCTTTGAAGAATCAAAATCGGTTCCGACACTGAGCTCGGTTAGTTACACTCTACTTAAACAAACGGTTGTTTTTACACGTTTAAATTTCATGAATAGTCACTGCTGGAATCAAACTGTGTATGTGCAGTTGTTCATCGTCAGAGCTTCAGTTTTGAAGTGGATACTCAGTTTTTGTCCTATTTAATATCATTTTAAAGGTGAAAACCCCGTCAAATATGGTGTTGTGGTTGGAATATTAGCGTCCTTTGTTAAAAAAGAAAATTATGTGTCTGAAAAATGTCCCAGAATCTTCCCGAAAGATTTTGGAGACTTTACGAAAGTTTCCTAAACACAGGCCCTGATTGAGCAAAAAGATAGTTGCTTCATCTTCACTACGGTACGCCCCTTGAATATGTGCGGGTACGTACTTTTCTCACAAAAATTTTTAAACTTTGCTACTTTTTTGCATTTTGAAGGGTACAAGTTCCTATGCACTACACGGTGTAATAAAGGTCCGGTGACATGAAAATTACATAGTTAGCTACTTGATGCAACGAAATAGCCGCAGTTTCCATTACTATTCATCAAATATTGACAATTTTACAGATTAATATTTATTTAACACATGTATCACGAATAAACTTTAGCTTATTATGCAAATATTCAAAAGATGGACATACCATATGCGAGCTGTCTTTATCTATTACGTACTAATTGTTTGCAAGTGTAAGTAAATCCTTGAGGGTATTCACAGCTCATTACTCTTAGAATGTCGGAACGGAAGTTTCTCTACTTTTACTCCATCCGTATTAACTCCATGGTTTTAGGTAGTTTTGAAACAAACGATTATATATATTTTTTCAGAAATCTAATTTAGCTACGAACAGTGTTATTTTGGAAGAAATTAAAAACATATTCTTAGTCTTACAAACAAATTTTCTTTAAAAAAATGTAAAAATAAGAGTTAGTAATATATTCCCTTTTCTCGCGCCATACTACTCCAACTTTGAGCAGGCTTATTTGTTAAAAGTGTTATGGTAGAGACCACGGACTTCTTATATATATGGACATAGCATATACGCTAGGCTAACACTAATGTACGGCCACAGGTGCTAGCATCCTATCCGTAAGTTTTCGCCACCGTCCGTGGAAAAAAAAGGCTTAGCAAGATGGCCGCCTGCTTGCTATTGCGTGTAAAAGTTTAAACCTGCTCAAGTGGCAGATTGTGTGATAAACTTGTAATACTTTAGAAAGAATGCAACCTCGGGTCATATTCAGCAAAAAAGAATGAAGGATTCTGAGGATTTTGACATTGTTCTTCCATTGATGTTTGTATTTTGTCCGAAATGTTTCAGATTCATCGTCAAATTGGGCAAATTTTAGTTGTTTGAACGGTGGAGACCGTATTGATCACGTGATCCTGTGTCCATGTATAAGTCCGTGGTAGTGACTGAACAAACTTTCCTTCAAAAAAACACTTCGTTAGTGTGACGTCACATCCCTTCGTTACAGGACGCGTAGTTAGTGCTTTCCTTCTTTTGCATTGCATCACCTTACGTTACGCGTTTTTTATGATAAAGACGGCATGGCCAGCTGCGCAGGGTACTGCTGTTGTTTATCGCCGGCTGTGAAGTTCGGCCGAGCTGCGCTGTTCACTTACACATTTATTTTGGGATTATTTAAAAGTTTGAAAGTGATCTTATTCACAAAGTTGTATCAGAAAAAGTGTTGGATGTTCTGATGACGTGATTGACTGTCTTTTGAGGTTTGCAGTAAGAGTGTAAAAATAGGCCAAAATGCGTGTTTCGTTTCGAGATGTGTCCCAGGCCCACCTTTTTTGTGTAGGCTAGGATAGGTCTTTGTATGTAGATAGTGTATGCGATGCAACGAGCCTGAGGGTCGTCGAGTGGCAGAGAGGTCTATTCCAGCTGCTGTGCACCAATGTTTCACATGTGCATGGGTTAGAATCCCGCTCGATGTACGTGGGTTTTTCTCCGGGTACTCCGGCTTTCCTCCCACTTGGCATAGGCTTGCCTCTAAAATCGGTTGCCCAGCCGACGAAGTCGGGTGCACGCCGGACTGAAGCACCTTCGGGTGGACCAGTTAACTAGCCGACTGCTTTTGCTGCGAACGCCCGCTGTACTCCAAACTTAGCCATTGCATTGGTCTATGTGGTTGTCCAATTTTCTGGGAAACTCTGCATGGGATTACAGGTAGTAGGGCCTGTTAATTAGTAGTAGGGGGATTTTTTGGCACTGTTGGGGTAATTGATAATTGTTCTTGGGGAATCGGCCAGAAATTTGGCGGGATTGAAGAACTGACAAAAAAGTGCAGGAAACCTAATAGGCCTAGGCCTAGGATTACATTCACAGGCAGTCCTAACTTGCTAGCGTTATAGGCTATTGCCTAGTAAATACACTGTACATATATAGAGATGAGAAGCCAAGGTGCATTCCATGCACTCCGATCTGAAGAGCTTCAGCGTGGAGTTGGCATTTTACTTATGTTTTCTATTGTGTTTCTTGGAATAACTTCAGCGTGGGCATGACATGGTATTTTCATCAATGATATTGATAGCTCTCTCACATCTAGTATAAGTAAGTTTGCTGATGACACTAAGCTCTACCGAAAAGTAAATGATGAAAGGGATGC